>JBBPCX010000141.1:1174403-1185105 GCA_037974365.1 Hydrocynus forskahlii | reverse complement strand
GTGTGTGTGTGTGTGTGTGTGTGTGTGTGTGTGTGTGAAAGAGAGAGAGAGAGAGAGAGAGAGAGAGAGAGAGAGAGTGTGTCCAAACGGGATATAGTCTGGATACTGGGGGGTGGGTTTACCCCACATGTAGGACATTAGCTCATTTCGTATTCACTTGTTTTTGTTTACTGCTACTTGTACAGTTTACTGCTACACATTGGGGTTTTAGCTGGTTGTTGTTAGCCAGTTAGCACACCCCCTAAGTAATGTCTTCTGGGAGTAACTTAATAGAAAAAAGTCATTTTAGTCAAGCTTGGACTGCTTTGAGACCTAGCTGTCATCTTCTCTTGAAATAGGATCAGTTTCATGCTAAAGATTTTAGCCTACCCTCAAATGACAGAAGTTAAAGCATCCCTCAATCCAACCAAGATGCTTTACTGTTTGCAAAAGAGATGCATTTGTGAAATAGTCTCTTCTACGGTTGCTATAACACGTCGTTATGAACTGTGTGTCACTCCTGCGCATGTTCATCAGATCTTCTGAGGTATTACAGCCTTGCTGCCACTGATGTGACATGGCACCTGTAGCTGTGTCCATGTGCTTTGGGAGAATGTCCGTTCGCAGGCACCCATGTGGGTGAAATGGAGGGTTGCATCATTTGGAAGGGTGCATGGTTCTTAAGTGTAGCTGCACTGGCTTGATTTGAGGAGAAACCGAAATCACATTACCCTCGTGTCGCTCTCTCCTGGGGGCTGGAGGGGTTTTACTTTGGGATTGCAAAGCAGCGTTGAGCTGCAAGCGTTGGAGTGCGAGCTTGTGGCTCTGTCACAAGCATGCTCCATCGAGGCCCCCACTTCCACTGCCTCGAGCTACATAATAAGGAAATGGAAGTGAGATCGTCACGAGACGGTGCTTTTGTTATTGACATTGCTGTGTCTTTGCATGCTGAAATGTATATTTTAGTCTGTGAGGTATTACAGTGCCCTGCACCTTTTTTAGCCCAGCCTTAATCTGGGTGTAGTTTTGTCCCATTGCTGAAGCTGTGTTTAACCAAGCAAAAAAAAAAAAACAAACAAACAAAAAAAAGTCAATTCTGTGCTTCGTTTTTGTCGTGTACAGACAAGAAAATTTTGATGGTTGAGTGGAAAATCAAACCTGGTAAATCGACGCAGCTGATGCTTGTTTGTATTCATATGCCATATTTCAGAAGACCGCAACATCTCACTCGTTGTTTGTCGCCCTGCCGTCGGTTATTGAAATAAGCCGCGTGGACTTTTCCCGCAGTCCCATTTTCATCATCTTTCAACACCTGATATATTCTGATATGTGATATGTATGTGGGATATGTACTGAATATGATTTCTACGTCTTTGAACAAACAGCTTTACTCTTTCTATGCGTAAAAAGATGATTTTTGCAATAGTAATCTCTTTACGGTCCCTGTACGCGCCATGGCTGCTCCAAAGAGGCGTGTATGCTCCGAAGAATAAAGGTGCATGTAGAAGAGCCACTTTTGGTTCCCTAAAGAACATTACTGTAGACGGAAATGAGATGTGTGAGTGTTAAAAACCTTTTTTTTTTTAATGTTTAAAGAGCCTCCACATGATGTAAACGTTTTTGCACGGTCGAAAGGCATAGAACGATCTAGGCACCTTTATTTTTAAGAGGGTGGATGTGGGCAGTGTTATTCTCTTCAACTAAACAACCTCCCAGAACTTTTTTCATACTACATCTGTCCATGTGCTCTCTGAAAAGGCAGCGCATTACATGCCTGATTCAGTGTGTGTGTGTGTGAGAGAGGGGGAGAAAGAGAGAGAGAGAGAGAGTGGGAGAGAGAGAGAGAGAGAGAGAGAGAGGGAGAGAGAGAAAGCATGTGCATCGAGGGGGGTTACTCTTCTCAAAGCGTCGCACAATCCTGTGGCTCCTTGGTGGGAAACAGGCTGATTATCATGAGAAAAGAGCATCAGAGAGGTTAATGGGTAGAACAGGCTCCAGAAGATGCAAGTGCTAGTTAATACCCGAACATGGAATGAGGGGGGAAAAAAGTCTTCCACAGTTTACAGTTGGAAGGAAGATACTCAGATACTGAGATGCTGCCACTAAGCGCAGACATGGCCAGAGGAGTGTTGAGTAGCGTAAACACATCCTCAAGAATGGGATTTGTTACTTTGGTCAAATAAAGAGCCTTTCCAGAGAACAGCTTGAGTAGAAGAACAAAAGTACCGGGTTAAATAACAGTACCGAGCCACATCTATCAGTCTAAGAAGCGAAGCGTTTCTCCTCCTTTTGAGGCGCTTTTGGTCTAAAAATAAAATGGTAAAAGTTGGAAAGTCCGTGGAATGTCCAGTGTGTCCTTTACAGATGCTGTCAGTAATGTAACAATGCGAATAAACAGTAGTAAAGATATCATATGAACGCATTTAGGAAAAGTACAGATTCGCTTAAAATGACTTGCAACGGACTAAATGTAACTAGTCACTACCCACATGTAGAAAAGACCTGAGATTCTGCTGTGTTTATTGGCTTTTATACCATTACACCAGTATCACGCTCCGATGTGCGTGCGGGTTTTGCTTCAAGATATGATACAGGTTCCGTGCAGATGTAAACGAAACAGTTTTTGCATGCATTGTTTGTTTTGGTTTTTTTTTCTTTTTTTTTTTCTTTCAGCTGGCAAAACTAGACGGCAACACTTGGTGAATGCATGATTGATGAAAACATTTTCAGAAAGAAATTTAATGCACAGTTTTGGGGGATTTTGTTTCTTAATTTTGCAGTCCGTTTTAAGAATCCCACAAAATGCTTTTTGATTGAGCCAGGGTAGTGATTTCTGCAAATGTCAGTGCGTCTGGTTTAGATCACGTTTTGTATCCTTTTATGATCGAGAAAATTGAATGATTGTTGTTCTAAGGTCTTTGTCTAAGAGCTGTGGGGTAAAGAAGAGTTTTGGAATCTGAAAAAAAAGGTGCCTGGGCTTGGCTTTTCAGCTCTGGCTGCATGTGTTTATGTGTGTGTCTGTGTGTGTGTGTGTGTGTGTGTGTGTGTGTGCGGTCACCCAGCACATGTGTTTGTGCGGCTGTGTATTTCAGTTCATATCGGAACAAGGCGGCGGGGAGTATTTATTTGGCTTAGTGTTGCAGCGTTTCATGAACAGTAGCAGTGAAGATTGTTGAACCCTGTGGGTGCCCTGGTCACCCAGTCACCCCATAAAAGAGAAAAAAGGGGGAGCAGAGGGAGGAGAGAAAGGGAGAGATAAAATCAGGCCAAGTTCATGAGGCCAGTATAACTCTCCCCAGTCCCAGCATTTTCACATTTGTCAGTCTTAGAGGAATGAAAATGTTTGTTTTCTTGGGCTTTGAGGTCATAGTGTTTTATTAGGATCTTCAATCACGGCCCACAGCTAAAGTGTGTAATGAAAAAAAGCACTTGTCCAGTTTAAAATATGCTTTATTTATACTTTATCCAGTTTATTTATAGCTGCATGATGTCCTATAACTTAGCTATAACAGGAGAGAATTATGGAGCGTGGAGCTCATATTGTTGTAGTAATGTTAGAATTTCCCTTGACTCAATATCCAGGTTGGAAAAATGAAAAGTTAAATTGTTCTTTTGTTCATCTGTACATTCACAGATGAGTACAGCACTGGAAACACAAATAAGAACCTGCAGAAACAGCTTTTTTTTTTTTTTCAACTTCCATTAGCGTTTGATAAGGTTTTTAACATTCTTATTAAGCTTTAAAAACGGAGTCTCAGAGCAGCAGCGGAAACGATGAGGATCAGAGTTTTATGAGCGAGAGCGGGCCACCGGCTCCGGAGTGGTGTATAAACACTAATGGCTGTGATGGCGAACCCGAACCTAATGAACCTTCCTATTGGGAGGGGACGCATCCTGAAGCAGCGCGAGCTGATCTTGGCAGCGCTTCTCTCTGAGCCGACGGATAAAATCAAGGAACCGTGGATCGATCTTAATGCTGCGCACACACGCTTAAAAATGAAGGTCCTAAATGGTTCTTGACCACGACAGAGGGCATGTAGGAAAAGACTTTAATTAACAAAGAACTTTTTGCTTTACCTTTGCATTATGTTACATGAGGGTTTGTGAACTGGAGAATGTTTCTTAACATTCTTTTAAGAGCTCGTGTGGAACAAACACATTTCCCTCCATTTTTAAAAACAATAAAGTGTAAAGTAAGAGTGTAATGTAGCATGCAAACACTGCTAAGGTTTTTATCCTAAGGTGGATTCTACTCTTTAATTGTTCTGATGAGTTTCTAGGGACGTTTAGATAAACCAAGACTGTCCTGTGATCCCTTAAGAATTATGATCAAAATAATGCAAATCAGTTTTTAATGACAAAACGTGTGAGTTTGTCCCAGCAGGGGCTTTGCTTAAGGACGTGCAGTTCTGCATAAATGATCGCAGACCAGTAATCATCTTAACTTACAAGTGCTTTTCTTAGAACATTGAGGAGCCACACAGGTGTGTGATATATAGCCAGGAGTCCTTGATTTTATTATGTATATTTTTTTTTTAATTCCATGACATAAATAGGGACTTAAACAGACCAGAAATGTAGTCAGTACTTAAAGAACACATTTCAACTTCAGGTGACGTTACAAACAGAGCTTGACTAGTAAGCATTTTGTTAGTAATCAAGTAGTTTAGCAAATATTCTACTGTTTCTAATATATACAGTTCATAACAGCAAACATTTCATCCACATGAGATGCATAACCATAGACGTAACTATAGTGCATTCAAGTTGCAAAGTCAGTTCAGTATGAACGTACATTTTAATTGATCATAATTGTGACAAACCTAATGATTAATAGTGATTAATTAATTAGGGTTAGAGCAGTGCGTGAGATGTTGATTGGAATTCATTGTGCCGTAGCTTTTGATGGTGTTTTTTAATCAAATCTTTCTCCGCTGTTCTAACAGAACAGATGTTAGTTATATTTTTGCCATATTGCCCACCTCCAGTGTAGATGTCTTTCTTTCCCCTCACTGGCACACATTCTGACTTCCCTTGCAGTATGCGGTGTTTTGAGGTAGTAGGAAGACGCTACATGCTTTCAAGCACATGCTGCCACTGTTGCTGAGCTGAAGCCCTGCTTCTGAAAACAGCATGCGCAGCTGTAGCTTTTCCGGGGCTAACTCCATCCATCACGCGGAGCCCACCGCTAACACTGCAGAGCTGCACCCCTTCATCTCTTTTCTCACCCCCTTAACACGCCCTACTCCTCCATCCACATCTCGCCGTGCTTCCTCCTCTATCCCAAACAGTGGTTTTAGGCTTGGCAACACTGGTCTCATACTCTACTGCTTCAAGATTCAGAATTTGGGAACAAATGTATCCTCTTTAAACTTCTCGAAATGTCGCTTTAGAGGGTTTGTAATTTGTTTGGCAATAAACTCTGTGGGCAGCCAAGACACCCACAGCGTCCTGTGGTGTGTTTAAGAAACACTGCATTCGAGTTGCAAAGGAATCACTAAGAGCATCCATTTAAATTGATTATGATCAAATAATTGTGACAACCAAGTGATTAATTGGGTTTAGAGCAGTGCAGTTCACCTTTTTAAATCTTTCTTGTCTGTTCTAACAAAGCAGACGTCCTGAATGTTTTGCCATGTTGCACATCACAGTATAGATGTCTTTCTTTCTTTCCCCTCACTGGTCCACATTCTGACTTCCCTTGCAGGGCATATATTTAGGAAACACTGACTGACGCTTAGAAACACTAACAGGTTGAAAAACAGTGCTTCATGTGTGACAGTGTAAATTCTTTTAGAACCGTGGTTCTCAAAGTGGGGTTTGAGGAGCCACATAGTTTTGTGATATACAGCCAGGAGTCCTTGATTTTATTATTATATATATTGATATGAAATGACATGAATTGGGACTTAAACAGACCAGAAAGGCTACGTAACATCCAAAAACAAGAGTGTGGGGACACTAGAAAGAGTCTCTGGCTGATGATTTAAACGAAGTCAGGGGCTCTGCTTCAACCCCTGCCTCAGCGAAACAGTTCTGTTCAGATGTAGTGGCTACACATTCAGCGCATCCCCGTTAGTGATTGCAAGTAGAGGTTGTATGAAGGTTTGAGTTTTGATGAATTGTAAAATTCCGTTTTGTGGTTGTCGCTTGTTTGCATTGGAAAACAAGGATAAAAGTAAAAAGTGCAAACTTAAACCTACCAGTATAGAATATAATTGAATAGAAATGCAATTCCTGATGGAACAATGTGTTACGATTACATTTAAAAAAGCAAAAAAAAAAAAAAAAAGTGGTTAATGGGTAAATGGTAAATGACAGTAAAGCGCTGAGAAACGATAGCATCAGGTGTACTGACTGAAGATTCATTCATTTCATTTCATTCATTCATTTCTAATCCAGAAGATCCTTTCAGAGGACGTCTCTCTTGTCGAGCAGGTTGGAGTTTTTAACATGAGCCGAGTTCTGAATCACTTCAGCATCTGTTTATCGTTCCACGAGGAAGAAAAAAAAGAAGTAGAATGAGCTGGAACCGGAGAACGGAGACGGGGCAGTTTTAAAACAAAACCGCTTGGAATGAGTCGCTCAATACTTACAGGAAAACAGTCATGCGCTGAAAATGCGAGTGGACCTCTAGTGTCACCTGGTGAGTCAGAGAAGGGGAGGAAAGTGGGGCACGAGCGGGACGGAGCGAGAGACAGGCAGGGAATTTGATCGACAGCGGTTACTACGAGCGCAGAAAGCATTTGAGTCATAGAAACAGCAGCAATGTTTTCTGATGACACATTTGAACTTCCCCTACAAATGATTTGTTTCATAATGCACCGGCCCACCAGAGCCGAATAACTCCTGAGGAAATTACGGAAAAAAGCTGAAGAAACGTGCCAATGTTTCAGTCCCTTCATGCACAGGGTGCTTAAATAGACCTAATTAAAGGTGGGCCCACATATTTGGTTTTTGGATTCATTTCTTGGTTTATGGACGTGTACTGAAGAGGAATGGAGCTAATAGAGGAGAATACCTAGAGAGAGGAGACAATACTTCTCATTGACTCCTTGGGTGTATGCACCGATCGTAAATGTTGCGTTTTAAGTGCTGGTCAGTGCTTTCTTACTTTAGATTTTTATTTTAAGAATCACTGTGAGGGCATGACTTCTTCTTCTAATGAGACGTAAGGAACTGTGGTGTCAGTAATGCTTCACAATGAATTAAATACAGCATTAATGCCATAAGATCAGTTTGCATTTATGACACGGTCAGGAGTATAATGAGAGACATATTTTCCGTTTGAGTATGATAATTCATTCCGAGGTCAAGATTCCGATCAATTTTCAATATTTTTATGTGCTACATATGATTAAAAACAAATCAGCAGATTTTTTGTAATTGGGAAGATTTTGTAATGAACTTTTAAGTTGCAAATAAGATACATATTTATATAGACTACAGAATTTCATTTAGAAATTTAAAATGCTGCTTTAGACGAAGTACAGTTTATTTCTTGCAGCTTTGCTTAGTAGATTGTACTGGTGATCCGGTGCTAGTGTGTAGTTTTGTGGGTTTTTTTTTGTTTGATTGGCTGAAAAAGAAATCGGAATCAACCCCAGAAATGCATAATTGGTCCCTATTTAAAATATCCTGACTCCATAGAGCTTTAATTGTACGCTTCATAGATGTTAAGCTTAAAAAGCTACAGAATCATGATCTTATGAAAGAGTTACAACAGCGTAATAAATTGGGTAATAAACAATGTGATAATAGAAATGCTGCAACCAGATGTCTAGTTTTTATTACTGCCAGTGGTGTTCATGATACTATTGAGGAATCATGGTTATTTTGAGGATTGAGGGTTATTTTAATTTTAAATCTAAGAAAGGTTGAATAATTACAATCAATACTTTTCAAATGTAATACTTTCAAAAAACCAGAACACTTTATTAGAATAAGGTAAAAAAAAAAAAAAAACAACCTTCTGTAGCAAAAGAAGCAGACAAATTGGTGTTTAAGAGACCAGTAGGAGAAAAAATAAGCATTAAAATCCTGAAACATTTCCAAATAATTCTGGATGATTTATCAAAAGACTACATTTGACCTGATAGATTGTTTTTTTAATTGATCACGGGGGGCTGGGTGATGAAGTGTGGCAGCACTAATTGGTTATGAGTCGGACATCAGGCTGCTTGTTCTTAGGGGATTTCCCCAGAACCGAAAAGGGGAGAGCCGGGGGAAGGCTGAGCGAAATTACCGCTTAAACTGGAGACAGAGAACAAGAGAACGTCGTAAAAAAAGGGGACAGATATGAGGGCTATCACTTCGCTACTCCACTTTCGGAGTGACTGCCTTATCATACACACACAAACAGCACACACCGGTACTCACACTGATACTCATCTGCAGCCTTCTGCTGCCACACACACACACACACACACTCTCACACACACACACACACACACACACACTCACACACACACTCACACTCTCTGTCTTTCCCTCACCCAGAGAACCCATTGCATTAGTAGACTTTATAACAGTGCTGTGGTTTGTGCGCTCTTAAAAAAAGAAGCTGTTAAAGAGTTCTTAATGATGCTGTGGTGCTCTAGATGCAACCATTTAAAGATGAAAAAAGCTTTCTGCTTTCGAAATGGCTCCTAAGGACCCAGATTCGAAATCCTAGAGATCCACTGCCCAAAATATATACCCCAGAACGCATTCAACGCTTGAATTACCCGATGAAAACACATTCAGCTGTGTTTTGTGGTTTATTGCCAACAAGATTGAAACCTCAGGATCGTAGTTTGCGATTTCAAACCAGCCGTTTAAGGATTCCCCCACCGTGGTCAGTGAAGTGTGAGTTCAGTCCATACAGGTGTGTCCAAGTCTGCCGCATCTGCTGCAGAAAAAAAAGTTTCTGTTTTATGAGAAGCTTTCGGTTTTATATGAAATTCACTCTCTGAGCTTTTAAGAACAAGTAAAGATGGGAGACTGAAATGAATCAAGGTAGAAAATGAAAGTCATTTATTCTTGAAGGGAAAAAAAAAAAAAGCTCCCGGTAGATCTTATTGGCTGCTGTGCAACTTGCTACCTTCAAAGCAGCGGTGCTCCTGGAGTTCTGGCCTCCTTCCATATTTAGTTCCAGCCCTACCCAGCCACACCTGCACTAATAAGTGTTTTTGTTTTGTTTTGTTTTTTTTTTAAAACCAAATATAGCGTTTGTAGGATTTGGGTTGAGGGTTAGATCTCCAGGAATTTGGAAGTTGGACACTGGGAAGCCTTGGTTAACACTTGGAAGTTGTTGCCAGTGATTATGAAAGTATGCTGCAATTTCTTAGTGAATATTTCTCCCGTGAAGCTCTTTGAAATAAGAGAAATTCACTGAAAAAGTAGAACTTTTCAGTAATGCCATGTTTGTGTTTGTAAAATGAAGTAGGGACGGGCGATATTGAAAAACAAATAGATCATGATACTTTTCGAGACAGACAATATTTGTTTTATCATCTGTCAGGTTGGACAAGAAAACAATTAGTGACATCATGTTTCAAAGATACTGTCAAGAATTGAGTGCACATTAATTTTCGCACAATGAAACAAGACGTTCAGTGTTGTGGAAGATACAGATAATATCCATGATATGTTTAGAAAAATATACTGCGATACTGTGACATATTTCATCATGATATTGAGATTATCCTGTAATGGAAAATGTTATGGTTGGACTGGATGCTGAACACTTTGAAATGATACTGAGACTATTCATGTTTCTACTAACAATATTACTGAACTGCTATTGAGTAGCACTATATGGTGGCACTAACTTCTTGTCCTGATAAATGTTTATTATCTTCGTCTTGTCGTCTTCTTGTCTTATCCCCATTCCAAGCTTCTAATAATGGCCATAGCATATTTGTTTCACTAGGTCACAAAAAATCATATATATATATATATATATATATATATATATAGCTCCAAAAATTAAAGGGAACAGTTAAACAACAGAATGACTGTTTAAGTGTTCCCTTTAATTTTTTGAGCAGTATATATATATATATACACACACACACAACACACACACATTATTTACATATATATATTATAATAATGTGTGTGTGTGTGGTGTGTGTATAAGTATGTGTGTGTGTGTATAAATATGTATGTATGTATTACTTATTAAGTTTGATTTCTGTCATGCTGCTGTGTCTGTACTGCATTTTTGAACATGAGTCTTTTTGTCTCTAGTGGATTACTTGCTTTTGATTTCTGACCGTGACCGTTACTCTAGGATTTTTTTATTACTGTCTCATCTGTTTATGTAATTGACCACTGTCTGGGTTTTTGAACTAGAACAATTATCTGTTCTTGTTCAAAATTTGCTGAAGAGAAGTTATGTTCATTTGGAAATGTAATAAAGACCCTCAATCCGTCTTTGGTGCTGAAAATTTTTATCATAGGAAGTACTGAAACCTAATACTAGCTGGAATATGCTAAAAGAGAGTTTTTGTTGATATAGTCCTGTTCTGATGAAAGAAAAAAACATTTTTACGAGTTTGACACATCTGTGCTGTTCAGAAGTGGGCAGTAAAGACACTGACCTATCGATACAGAATGTAAATTGTCTGTAAAACCCTGCATATCTTTCTATATAATTTAATATGTAGTTACAATATGTAGTTACAAAAGATGGCTTGAGTTCCACAGAGACGTTTGGTTCCCTAAGGGTTTTACTACA
>JBBPCX010000141.1:1096189-1130143 GCA_037974365.1 Hydrocynus forskahlii | reverse complement strand
TCAGGTGATCACTAATCAGTCCCTCATAAAGCAGAATGAGGTGCTTGTGTAGGAATTTAACAGACACTGGCATGGAAGGGTTTCATACTCATAGAGATGCTGATTTAAAAATAAACTGCAGTGGTCACTTATTTTTTTTCCAGATCTGTACATCACCAAACTTTGTGTCAAACCTCTCAAATCTCATCAAGGTCACTAAGGTGATGCAGACTTGTGGTTGTGATTCAGTATGACTTCCTTTAAGCTATAAAAATGAACAAAAGAGTCTACCATAAAATGTAGACAATTACATTATACTTTTTAGAAAAAGAAATGCTTTTTCTAAAAAGTAAAAGAAATGCAGATCTAGAATGGATGTGATTTAAGTTTGGACTTTTAGTGTTGAGCCTTGTAGCTCCAAAACCGGTCGCTAGACATAACTGACTATCCAACACTAACCCCAACATTTGTTTTATTTTCTCGCAGAGCAAACAAAATGAACAGTACTAGTACCTACTCAGCCCCACCCACAGCAGTTGGGACTGGGTGAGAGAGAAGAAGCAGTGCCATTTCTTCTGGAAGTCAAGTTCTAAATGATAAGACAGGTAAATAAAGGCATGTGAAACGTTGGGACTGTTCTTGGTGCGAAGACCGAAAGTCGATTTTTGAGAGTCACGCTGCAATACATGATGAAAGCAGTTTGAGGTTTCTTTGTTTTGTCTGTTGCAGATTGAAGAAAAGAGTGTATAAGCCCCTCTCCACACACACACACACACACACACACACACACACACACACACACACACACTGCCCTTTAAACCTCATCCCCAGGCAAAAACCGAGTAGGGCCTGGAAGGCAGGGCAGCCACGGCCGGGTTTCAATGGCAACGGCAACCTAGGGCTGCCATGGCAGCAGCTGCCGCCGATGCCCACCGCCACATTACCGCACTGACACCGGAGGACGAGGATCGACGAGCCGCCGCCAAGCTGTTTGGAGGTCCAGCTCACGTGAGGACGGAGAGAGGAAGAGAGCACGAGATAGAGAGGGAGAGGGAGAGGGAGACGGAGAAGCAGGAGAGAGCGAGTGGGAGCGAGTGTTTGGTGTGTGGTGCCCTCTTCAGCTCGCAGGACAAACTCCGGCTCCACGCCTTCTGTCACGCGGGAGAGAAGCCCTTCCACTGCTCCCAGCCCCACTGCCCAAAGGCCTTCAGTTCCAAATATAAGCTCTACAGGTAGGTACTCAGTTTACACCAGGGCTACGAAAACATGACCCACAATCCAGAGTTGACCCCTGAAGATGCTTGATTTTGACCTGCCAAACAGTTACCCCAACCCCACCTTTCTGCCCAGTAACAGCACTAACATTTTTATAGTTCACTGTTGGGAATAGGGTCATTTCAGACCACTTCCGTTTAACTAATTTAACTTCATTTATTAATAGTTAAATATTCAACTTATCCAGATTCCAAGGACTGAAGCTCCTAGAAACCTATAGAAATTGATAGGATTTTTTCTTCACTGCAGTATTCTGATTCACTGCATGGGCAGCAAAGACCATATTTAGAGGAAAGGTGCAGGATCTGCATACCTGATGGTGGTGCTACAGCAAAGTTGTTTGCGTTTGTGTCCATCGCTCCTGAACTATAAAGCGATCCAAACTGCATTTCGGACCTTTAAGCTCCTCCCACAAAAATGGGTTCAGTTTTGCATGTTATGCAAAACCTTCTTCTGCCAGCTACTCGTTTTTTCCTCGACTGTCAAGGCATTTCTTGTCAAAATATTCACAAGAGTCTGAATATTAATAAATGTCAAAAATATGGCCATTGTGACCTAGTGGATCCTTACTAAAACATCTGAAACATCAGAACACATACAGTTATCTAATTTTCAGTCCTTGCACTGGTCAGCTTCACACATGGATTCACTACCACAACAGTCAGTCTCAAGGTGGCGCTACACCACAGCATTTTATCTTTTGTCCCTAAATTCTTGAACAATGAGACGTAAAGCCAAAGTTTACATTGCATGGCATTCTTCGTAATGCCACTAAATGTTAATTGCTTCCAAAGTGCAGCTTAGTTTTAAAAAGACCGCAGCTCAAGATTACTTTCACCAGTTCTCATAACACTTAACATGCTTATGCATCATGTGACTTTGAGGTTGTCCAAGGTTGGTGCCAGTTAATCTTTAGGAGGACCTCTGAAATGTAAATAACTGTACCTCTTTGAGCTGCTCTGAATGAAAGGTGTTAAGGATGACTCAATAATTGAAGTAATTAAGCCAGTTTAAATGAAGTGGGCATTTGGCAGGCTTAAACTTGATTTAATTATCAATTTAATTATACAAATGTGTATTCCCTAACACATTAACTGGCCACTAGGTGGGGCTGTTCATATTAAACCAAAATAAGTCCTGCAGTGTGTATATTGTAAAAAACGATTGCTTTTTTCACATTATGGCTTCATCAATCAATTAGGTGGTGAGGTGCACATCTGTAAATCAGAAGGTTTCCAGTTCAAACTTGGACCCAGTTCAAACTTAATCTTTGTGCAGCTATATTTAAAATCTGTTGTTTTTGTTCTGTTAAATTTGTGTTTTGAAGCATTATGTTAACAAAAATTTGAAGCATTATGTTAACACAAATTATGTTAACAAAAATGTATGCTGTCATAAAATGTACTTTGTATTACATACCTTGTTCCTTTAGTCGTATACTGTTTTGCCATTTTGTTCTTCAGCCCACCACAAACATTACATCACCAAGAAAAAAATTAGGCATCCCTGCGATACTCTCTGCTCCCAGTGCAAAAAAGGGGGTTGATTTGAAATCACTGCGTATCTTCTGAGAGTGGTGTTAACAATTCAGTTCGAGGTTTAGTCTTAACAGGGGAACAAAAAAAGAACTGCAAGGTTCTCAGAGAGCAGGGTGCTCCAGGCGTCTCCAACAGCATCATGTTTAGTTTTGGCAAATTGTACGTAGCGACTGAAGCTTTATTTGAAAATCCTCCATTCTTCATTTTTTCCACTTATTAAAAACCTTGTCTCTGTCTTCCGACTGCAGGCATATGGCCACACACTCCCCACAGAAGACCCACCAGTGCTCATTCTGTGAGAAGATGTTCCATCGTAAAGATCACCTGAAGAACCACCTACAGACCCACGACCCTAACAAAGAGGCCTTCAAGTGTGAGGAGTGTGGCAAGCACTATAACACAAAGCTAGGCTACAAGCGCCACATAGCCATGCACTCTGCCACGGCGGGCGACCTGACCTGCAAAGTGTGCCTGCAGAGCTACGAGAGCACTCCTGCCCTCTTGGAACACCTCAAGAGCCACTCAGGCAAATCTTCAGGTGGTGCCAAGGAGAAGAAACACCCATGCGACCACTGCGACCGCCGCTTCTACACCCGCAAGGATGTCCGCCGGCATATGGTGGTCCACACAGGCCGCAAAGATTTCTTGTGCCAGTACTGTGCCCAGCGCTTTGGAAGGAAGGACCACCTCACGCGACACGTCAAGAAGAGCCACTCGCAGGAGCTGCTGAAGATCAAGACGGAACCGCCAGATATGCTGGGCTTGCTCGGGTCAGGTTCTCCACCTTGTGCCGTCAAGGAAGAGCTCAGTCCAATGATGTGTAGTGTGGGCCCCACCAAGGACTCCATGATGGCCAAGCCTTTCCGCAGTGGCACCCCCTTCCCCATGGGCATGTACAACCCTCACCACCTCCCGGCCATGTCCAATCCAGGAATGGGCCACCATCACTCCTTGGTTCCTGGATCGCTGTCTGCTGCTATGGGTATGGGTTGCACCATGGAGCCTCCTTCAACCCTGCACCACCACCATTCACATCATCACCACCACCACCATCCACACCATCACCACCCTCACCCTTCCCCACCCCCACCGCCGCCACACCAACAGCACCCCCCCTTACAGCCACAGCACCCGCAGCAACAGCACCCTCAGCCACCGCCCAAGTACCAGCTCGGATCTACCTCATACTTGCTGGAGAAGCCCCTGAAGGTGGAAATGGAGAGTTTCCTGATGGATCTGCAGAGCGGCCTGCCAGTTCCGCCGCCACCTTCGGCCGACCACCATTCAACTGCCTCGCCGAACAAGGATGGTCTGGAGCCTCCGCCCGGCTTGACGGACGAACTGTGCGGCGATGCCCTCCTGTCTAAGAGCCCCGCTGTCATCGCTGAATCCCTGTGTGCTGCTAACATGGACTTCTCTCACCTGCTGGGCTTCTTTCCGCTCAATCTGCCTCCCTATAGCGCCCCCATGAGCTCGGGAGGCCTGGTGATGGGCTACTCCACCTCCTCCACTGCCTCCTCTACTTCCTCGTCATCGTCAGCATCTTCCCATGCTGCCGAGCCACACGCTGCCACAGCGACAGCCGCAGTGCCTCTTACCTCTTTGCAACCTCAACCTCAGGAGCAGCCAGGCTCCGGTGGGGGTCTCGGGCCCCTGCACCCACTTCCGCCAGTGTTTAGCTCCAGCCTCAGCACGACCACCCTGCCTCGCTTCCACCAGGCCTTTCAATGAGGCTCCTACCCCACCCTGGCCTGCTGCGGGCCCGATCACCTAAGGCGGCTCAGGGCAGAGGAGCTTTAGGGCTCCCCTAATGGGTGGGGCACTGAAAAACAAAACACTTGAACACATAGAAGCCTTAATTGAAGCGCACAAAAGCTTTCGAATGAGCCTGGAGGAAATCCTTTATTTCTGAAAAGGAAGAAAATCATAGGAAATGAGAATACCATGGAGCTTTTATTTAGGCTTTCTGTCTATACTTTAGGTAAAACTTCTCCCTCAACCTTTTTTCTCACAATTTTCTAGTTAGGAGGCAGCATCAGCAGGCCTTAAGACGTGGTACTGCGTACTTTACAAAAATAATAATATGAGTAGGAAAAAAGGCAAAAATTAATGTAGTAAACTGTCTTCTAAAACTAGAAAAAAAAATAGTTTGAAGTGAGCAAGTTTTTGTTTTTGCTCTTCCAAATGTGAGACCTAACTTGCTATATTGTCTCTATTCTATTAAGCGTAAAAAAAAAAGTCAGGTAACATTTGTTTGCCCTTAAACTAAAACCGTCTTTACAGCCAGGAGTGAAAAGAAATTAGTGAAGGAATGAAGTCGTGATATTGAAATTCAAAAATGATCTCTGCATTTAAGGCCAAATAGTATTTCCACACATAAAAAGTCAGTTCCAGATGTGTCAAAGGCAACTATTTTGTATCAGCTTATTATATTTTACTTCATACTTAACACACTTAAGCAGAAATAAGGTGCCCCTGTATATATATATATATATATATATATATATATTTCAGCTCCTATGTACTTTTCTACTGAAAGGTATTGATGAAAAATAAACATTGTAGAAAGATGTAGACGTAGAAAAGGTGTAAAAGAAAGAAAGAAAGAAGGAAAAACGAAAGTATGAAAGGAGGCAGATAAACTGCACAGATTGACGATCCTGCGTTTATGCACTGTGACCATTATCAAAACTACGGGAGCGACAATACGAAAACCACACATTACTCGAAAGAAGCACTTTGTTTTCAGCTGAAGGCACTTAACCTTTTTGGGTAACTGTGGTGACCCACGGAACCACCGCCCCCAATTTACCCCTCCCTCTCGCCGAGCTTCTTAAACCGAGACCGCCGTCACACAGCACACAAGACAGACAAATACGTTTGAAATAGTCCTTAAATTAAAGGAGTCCTTCAGGACAGTTTCCTTCTTCTTTCCAGCACTAATTTTAACATCTCCTTGGTGACACTTTCTTACCTCCAGTTCCTGCCCACCTCATTCTAATATATTTTATTAGACTCAAATATTTTAGGCAGGACTTATTTTTTCAACATTGAGAGATACATGGTAATAATCACCCTGACATATGTGAATAGAAAACAAGATATGACAAGATAGTTAAAATAAGAGAGTATTTGTTTTTTGCAGTGTACGAAATACCACATCAGAAATATATATTATAATTGCTTTTATTTTAGTAAAGTGTAATTTAGATAGATATATTAAAAATTGCCGATGGATTGAAAAAAAAAAAAAAAACGTGGCAGGTTTACATAGCCGTGTAACCTTGATCAAAAAAATGGATGAAGTAATTGCTTTTCCCTATAGCTTTCCTTGTCCTTTTCGTTTTATACATTTTCTTGTACGCAAGTCAAAGATGAGGCGTTCGCTAGGATGGTGTTTTGACCCACGTACTATGGGCTATTAGTAGAATAATCGAGTAGAATGAACTTACCCTTTTTTATTCTTTAGAGTGTTGTGTAGAGAGGCCCATAATGTGACCCAAGTTTGATTTGAACTCTTCGCTTTCAGTATTTGAACAGACCAGACTGATGTCTTTGGTGTGCCTCATGGTATTACGTTTAAAGGCTATCTTCCACAGAAATACTTTATTTTTCACAATTTGTTTCCCTGAGAGAGCATACCATTGTGCATCACTAAAAATGCAAGATCCCGATCACTGCGTTTCTGTAAGTAAAACAGATAAATACACAGCCATGACAAAGACGTCCTTTAAGAAAGAGCGGCAAATTATATTTAGTTAGTCTGATTGAGGGTCGTATCACGTTTCTAAGGTGAGTAGTCATGCGGGGCCAGACGTGATGTCTTAATGAGAACACCCTGGTTAACCTCGACAACATTTTGGGCCCAAATTTGGTGGGGACAGAGCCTTTTTAGGGAGGAATAAATCAAGTGTGAAATTTATAAACCAGTCCAGTGCCTTGTGGAAGCAGTGCTCATACTAAGGAGGGCTCAGAATTATCCAGTGGACAACAAGCCGGTCATTAGACCTGGACAGGGGGTCTTCAGGTTACAGCAGTCTCGGCATACAGTGTCTTCAGTGTACACCGCTCACTCCCACTCGACTTACACCACTAGCCTCGTACTTACGGACTACATGAGAGAACTAGTTTGGTTGCGCGGTGGAAGAATACGCAGTCACGCGGCGTCTGAGTGAGGGAGTTTTCCTTTTTCTGTGGTTTAGTTGTGTTTTTATGATTTTATGACTGTGTTAGGATTGGTAAGCGACTTAGTCTAGGGTGTGTTTCAGCTTACACCAAAATTCGGGTTACATCACTGTCAAAGAAACGGATCTGTGTCGTAACTCGAGGACCCCCTGTATTTAGCGGCATTCGATATTATTCTCGGCTGCTGGTGGCTATTGGTTAGGGAGTTGCCCCTGCAATCAGAAGGTTATGGGTTTGAGGTTGAGGTTCCCTTGAGCAAGATACCATCCCCACACACTGCTCCCCGGGGGCTGTGTTCCTGGCTGCCCACTGTTTCACTTGGTGAATGGGTTAAACACAGAGGACTCAAGCAGTTTTCTCTGGGATCAATAAAGTATATAAAATTTAAAACAAAATATCATGTCCGTAGTTGCCAAAATGGCAACCTAACTGGAACACACCACACAAACCAGTAAGCTTTGTGAAATGTGGCAGTCCAAGTTGCTTTGGCAAATGTAGTCAACTGTTGGAGGAGCTTCTGTTGTTATATGACAGTATAAAAGTCATAGAAGGACTATAAGAATTTGGTTGTGGGTTTTAAAGAGGGGTGTCCTCTTGTTAGCAGTGTATTTTCCAGCAGAAAAAAGTTCAGCAAGTTGTCCCCAGAGGTGTAGTCTAATGAGATCACGTCCGGCCCCACCCATAAAGGTGTGCACACCAAATACCTGTCCACTATAGCTAGCCACTCAAAGGACTTTACGAGATGTGCACCATATAGAAATTCCGTTTCGCATCCATTTTCTGATTCCGAGCTCCGAACTTATTAAGGTTCACTTCTTATGTGCCGTCTTTGTCTGGATTTTATCTGATTTTATCTTAGTAAATGTGAAATTCATACAAATAGAAGTAGTAAAAGAGAACACGAAAAAACATGAGGCCAAATAGGAGTACATGAAAACCTGATTACTCAAAAGCTAGACCACCCCACAAAACTTATCTTTAAAAAAAAAAAAGAGGAAAGTTACTATGCTGCTTTAGTGCTATGGTTGGAGACAGTCATAGACCACTCTATGGAAATACTTCTGCAAATATTTTTAAACTGAAACAGTGCACAGTAGTTTCACACAAACTGTTTGTCCAACTCTGTCTAGTTCTCCTGTCTAGTACGGCTGCTTCTTCCATTAAGATGAACATTTTTTTTTAATGAAAGGGTCTGATAAGAGACAATATCCAGAACAATTAAGTCACCAGCCTGGTCTTTGACATTCAAAGCATGGGACATTTGATTGGGATATTGCCTGGTCGTTTGTTGTCATATGATATATTATTTTCTGTTTGTTGAAACAGGACCTCAAAACAACACAACGCATCACCTCATTTATTTTTATTTTATTATAATGTTTTAGGTTTTTTTTTTTTTCATACCAAAAACCTGGGGAGAAGAAACTTCTTTTTGCACAATTGCTTACTAAAGAGTTCTTGAGTAAAATAGTCTTTAAATATACTGTAAAAAAAAAAAAGACTGCTGAAATTGGTAGGTTTGGACTGAAAATGAGAAGGAAGCCAAATATGCTGCTTTTAAAGCAATTTTTCTGACGTTCTACACTCATATTTGGATCATGGGATGCTGAAGAGTCGGGACTCCTAGCTGAAATTGGAGTGCAGCTACAAAGAAGTTTATTTTTTAGTGTTTATTCCCCCCTATCCTATTTTATTCATCAAAACAGTAACCCTTTATTTGAGAGGCACTTAGAAATTGTAACATTTTCTTTAAAAAAAAAAAAAAGAACAAAAACAAAACAAAAAAAACACAAAATAATCTGCGACAAAAAGGATAACGGAGAATCCTCATTAGGAGCAAACAGTGTTTTAACTAGACCTAAGTAAAATGATGATTTTGTTTCTTGGGAAAAAAAAATAGAATAATTTATATCTTTAAATAACACGAACAAAAAATGTTAAACGACAACAGCTATTGGCAACTTCCGAGTTTGTCCTCCCCGGGTTTTCTGTGAGCTGATTTGAATTCTAGCACTTTTAAACCTTTTGAAAAGAGTATTTTTTTTTTCTTATAAATTTCAGCCTTATATGTTTGTACTTTTTTTTTGGTATTTGATCTTGTACATGTACGTGCCATTAGTTTGATGTGTAGAATTTATTCATCTTTGTGTCATTTTTTTTCTCCTTTATATAACAGTATTTTTTTTTTTTTTTGATAAGTTTTCACTAATACTTCCTTCTTCACACTCTGCCCCAGCTCTTTTTCGCTTCCACTTTTCAGGACTTTTCAGAAATAGAAGAATAGAAAATAGCACGGCGAAAATGTGCTCACGCATAGCTTATCTTTAAAAAAACAAAACAAAACAAAAAAACCTTTGTTGAAAACGTCGGTCCAACATAATCTATAGCAGGATGAAAACAAAAAATTTTTTTTTTTATAAAACCCTGGCTTGAAACTGCCATTTCTGCAAACAAAAGAAGAAAAGGGTGGGAGGAAAAAAATATTCAGTTCCAGCAATGACCGAAGTGTTTTCAATCAACAGCATATTAGAGTTTGATAGGTTCGACTTGTTTACTGGAAAAAGTACCTCCCCCTAATCCCTCTTCAAAATAACTTTTGGTTTAAATTAAGTTTTATATAATAACTGGCTGGATGGGTGGAGCTGGGGGTCTGGCGTGTTTGCAGAGATGGTGATGGGTAGTTGAGTTCTTCTGGCAGGCAGGCTTAGCCCAGGCATCCGAGCCGAGCAGCGTTTGTATCTAATTTCACGTCCAGGACCCCATTGTGCCGTAGGCCGAGGAGAGACTTCAAAAGTCTCCCCTCTGACTTTTCAGCCTGATATCAGTCTTGCTCCAGTGCCCCTATTAAGGAGAGCTTCCCACCCATTGACAGCTTCCAGCCAACATCAAAGTGGACTCCTTTAAATAAAAAAAAAAACAAAAAAAAAATTGGAGGATCTCCCCTCCAAGTCACCTGTGATGCTCCAAAACATTTTGGAAGAAGAAAAAATACTCCGAAGGGAAACTGTTTGATCTCTAATTTGATACCCTCTCCATATCTGCCCCCATCGAACCACATCCAGGAAAAAAAATAAAACTTCCTACTAGGGATGCACTTATCTTTTATTTCTCCCAATAGGAGTAGGTGCCTAACTAAACTATTAAGGGAAAATTGATAATTTATCTAATGTGAAAAGAATGAAAACAGAACAATCTGATTTTGAAGAATTTTGTAAGTAAAATTAAGCGCTTTCCTTGCTTTAGAGAGAGAGAGAGACGGGGTGCCTGTCCGTCGAAGAGGACGCCCGTTAGTAGTTTCGTTTATTTTAGCTTAACGTACGTCTTGCATTCCAAGCTCTTTATGTATTCTTGTTTAGCAACATAGTACTCTTTTATTTTTAGTACTTGCTTATTACTGCCACCTCTGGCAAAAAAAAAGGTGAAAAACAAAAAATGGAATATTTTTCATTCAGCCTTACACTATTTTATATAATAGCATGGAATCTATCATCTACAGGGACAGTTGTATAAAGAAAACAAAATGTGACAGACCAGTCCACTTTTTATTACACGACTCACCTACAATCAGTTGCTGCAATGTAAAGTGACAGATGTGTATATTGGTTGATCCAAAGAGATGACATTACAACAAACCTATTTACTTATTGTACAGTACATTGTACCTTTTGACTTGTAATGTATGATGTTAAAATCATTAAAAGACAAACCCACGGTTTTACATCTGCCCCCCAACCCCTTGTCTCTTCCCCCCCCCCCATCCCACCCTAACCCCAACCCCCACCCCCAAGGCTGGTTTCCGGCTGGCTGTGGTGGGAGAGGGTGCTAGAATAAGCAACCTT
The DNA here is from genome assembly GCA_037974365.1 of Hydrocynus forskahlii. Taxonomy (NCBI): domain Eukaryota; kingdom Metazoa; phylum Chordata; class Actinopteri; order Characiformes; family Alestidae; genus Hydrocynus; species Hydrocynus forskahlii. Next base: position 1,119,327 of record JBBPCX010000141.1, on the reverse strand, counting down.
AGGTTATGGCTGAAAACTGCCATTCACATACCAAACAGCTAAAGGCAGGAAACCACACCACTGAGCACAAACGAAATGATTGGGGGGGAATTAAGGCAAGTTTCCAAGTGATAAAAAAGCAGAGCTTGGCTTCAAGGCAGGTCTAATTATACCGCCATACCTCAAGCCTATACTTACAGGTCCCGGGGAGCCGTTTCAGGCCAGCACCTCTCACAAATACACTGGCTGGAATACACGCTGCGCCAGTTTCTCACATGTAAAAATGCAAGTTGAATTTGGAGGAATTTGTGGTTTTACAGTCTCTCTGTACACCAGCACACATCTTCGAGCTCCAACCTCAACCGCCGCTGGGGGACGAGAGCGCCTGCTGTGGGGAAAACAGCAAACGAGCAAGTGGACCAGTCCCCAGAGTCATCCTGCAAATCCTCAATTCACAAGCAAGCAAGGGCCTCAGACGGACAGCGGTTCAAATCTCAACTTGTCGGCACTTTTATTCGTTTTCGTACATCGTAGAACTTGACATTCGTTGAAGGAAGGAGGGCCCATAAAGACTCATTTTTTAAAAAATAAACATGCGCTTTTGACTAAAAACAAGGACATGGTCGATACATAGAGAGCTCCACGAAAAGCCAGAACGCAACAATACAAAGCGGTGTATTTACATCCACTGTAGACACACGCATCAACACACTCAACAGGCAAGAAAAAGTACGTCTTTAGAAAATATATATATGTATGTATATATTAGTCCTTGCATTCAGTCACTAACAGATAAATAATCTCTAAGAAACCTGTTAATGCCAGGACAGACAGAAGACCAGGGGCTGAAAATGCCTGCCTAGAGGTGGCATGTTCCAAAGGAATACTTTTGACATTTTTCAACTTTAAATTTTGCATCCATGTGCTGCACCTGTCGCCTATAGCCCATTACCACAGGCAACAGGTTTCCTGTATTCAGTAAAAGAGAAAACCTGTTGACACTAAAACACATGCAGACACAGTATAGACAGGTGCCGAGGAAGATGAGGTTGAATAAGGCTGGAAATTAAGGAGAAAACAGGGTTACATAGTTGGAACTAGGCTGTTTGTTTCGACCACTATTTTTACCTCTTTGTCATTAGGCAATACTGGTGGTGGATGACCAGAGCTACCTGTTTCTGTGTGGAAAAACAAGGTCAATGGCTGATGGACATTAAACATGGAGCTGTTTTCTTATGTAATCGCCTTGAGGAGAGTGAACTGAGAAGACAATATACAAACAAGGACAATGACGCACCTTCTCCAACCTCAAACACACCAAAGCAAGGAGATTTTTATAAAACTGCTACTTCTTAGAGCCTAAAAGTTCACCTGCACTTGGGCAGAGGCTTCTCATTTTTTTAGTGACGGCCTTCCCATGGACCGCCGTGACTGAGGCCCTGCTCATGGCATGCACTGCTGTAAAAGTAACACTCTGAACAAGACCACCAGAGAAAGCTCTTGATCCTTTATCCTTTGTCCTTCTAGAAAGAATAGGAAGAAGTTAATCAGATGTCAATTTGGAAAAAAAAGGTTTAAAAAAAAAAAAAAAAAAAAAGGGACAGCGAAACAAAAAACACAAAAATATCATTATCTATACTGCTTATTAACAGGACAGACTGTTACATGTAGTCTTCCAAGGATGAGCCAGAATGCACCGTAATTCAGGAAATGGAATGTGTAGTACAGGACTGGACGCTATTCAGGCTTCTGAAGTTTACCCGAGACTCGCCCTATGAAACGCTTCACACTGTTTTAGGAAATACATAAGAGTGGAAAGGAGAAAAACTCTCAATAACAGATAAACTTAGTGTGCAAAACTGGAACAGTTAAGGGAAAACACCAATGGGGGGGGGGGGGGGGGTTGACTTTTTTTTTTTTTTTTTTAAATGTCCTCCTTCGACACCATTATTTTAGTAATCAGCACATACTCAGTGACCACAGACTGACCACTCTTTCTCCAGCATGCTGCACACACGTCTGTAGAACAACAAATACTAGCTTTAACAAGAGATATGGGAAGCGATTCAAATTAAATATACAGTACTAAAAAAAAAAGTCTTTAAAATGATATTTAACTATTTTACCCATCCGCTGATACCTTGCTGACTCATCCCTCCCACCCGGAAAAAAACTCTCACGCTTTGGCTCATGTGGTGTGTGCACGCACGACAGGAAACTTCGATTTAAAAAACAAAATAACAATAATTCTAGAGTCCATTACAATATAATCTCTCTGTGTTTCAGTGGAGGAGAGACTGAGTGAGTGGGACAAAAGAACATGACTGAATGACTGAGTAGTCTGTGCAGAAAGCACCTGTCTATTTTCTCCTCCGGTCAACAGGGGGTGCAGCTGAGCATCACCCACCTCATGCTACAGTCATACACTCTCACTCAACACACACATACACACTCACATCAGTGCTTGCTCAACAAACCACAAGGTTAAAAAAAAAAAACAAAAAACAAAAACAAAAAACAAAAAAAAAAACCCAAAAAGGTAACAAAACGCAGGAGGACTGCAGCTCAGTCGATTTTGACGGCGGCGTATATCTTGCGTATGAACATGTAAGCTGCGTAGAAGCCGATTGTCCCCGTCAGGAGCCAGAAGGACAAAACCATCAGAGCTGTGTAGCCAAAATACAGCAGGGAAGGAATGAACTCCACAATGTCCAGCTGCAGAGTAAGAGAGAAAGAGAGGAAGTAAATATGAAAAGGTTCAAGGTTACTTTACTGTCATCAGCAGCTGTGAATACATACAAAGTGTGATGAGACAACGTTTCTTAATGGACCGCAGTGCAACATATAGTGACTTTCAACATTTAACAGTCAACGGAGTGCAAGTTACAACAGAGACAACAGAAAATAAATAGACAACTAGTGTGAGCATTATGTAAACCTTCCACAATTATGAGAATTATTGCCCAAAAAAAAAAAAAAAAAGCACAAAAAAACCCCCAAACGTTTAAGTCAAACCTTGGAGGGGTTTTTTTTTTGGAAAGAACTATTCAAATTTACCAAATGTCTCCACTTTCTTCACTTTCTATTGTAATATTGTGGCTTTCAGAAGAAAAATCTTTGGAACAAGCAAGGCCCAAAAACACATCCACACATGGTTTTGTTCAAGCAATTAACACCCCCACACCCATTAAAAACAAATACAAGGCATTATAAAATTCTTTGTGGGTGCGTGTTTGCGAGGGTACTGTTTGCGGCAGGACAATTTGATGATGAAGTTTGAAGCCCGCTAGACTCAGAAGAGAAACCCAACAGTGCAGCTCACTGGACACCAGGAGTGGGCAATTTATTTACTGCTACGGTAATACACTAAGGTCACATTATAACGCGGTTTTCTGAGTATATCACGGATATATCATAGCATAATTAGGCCGGTTTATCACAGATTGACATTTTAATGTGAGACTGGTTGTTTTCCTCTGTTCAAACTTAAGAAACCTCAGGAAAGACTTGAACTTTGTGGTTGTCCGTGGCTGTCTAAACATTGTAAGATATGCTCATCAGTCATTTTAGGCTATATAAACAATGCTTGTTTAGGGTATTGTTGTTTCACAACAAGGTTCTAGAGGCCCATCTGCACTGCAGTTTTTTTCCCCCTCCTGCTCCAACATGCCTGATTCAACTTCAAAAGAGTTTGATGGTCCATTAATGATGTGACTGCAGAGATGTGGAATGAAGATAAAACTGAGCAGTACACACATCTCCAGCTCCAGACACAGGAAATGCTACTACATTTCTCTACTGATTTACTCATCACATCATGTGAATGCATTTTTATGTCATAAAATTTAAAGACATGGAGCTCACATCTTTAGTTGGTTCTAAAAATTTTTTGCACAAAGTTCATTAATTAATTTAATCTAGTTTAAGGCAACTTCCACTCAGAATCCTGTTTAGTAATGGTGCAACAATTTCAATTTCATCATGGTACATTTACATTTACGGCATTTAGCTGACGCTCTTATCCAGAGCGACGTACATCAGTGCTCAAGTAGTCCACAACTGTTCCTTAGACCTGTAAAGCTAAACTTAAATCAACATCCACTATTCAACCAAGTCACTGCCAGCTAAGTGCACCTAAACACCACCTGTCAAAGAAAAGTCGGACGTTAAGACAAAGTAAACACTATGAACATTTAAAACCATCACAAATGCATTCATTTGTCTCTACCAATGTTTTCTTATTAATAATTTGTCAGGGAAACTATAGTCAGTGATCATAAGTCAGTATCTAGGTGTAGAGCGGGAATGGGGTTATGCCATAGCTTTCAAAAAACTGGCCTTGGGTGCCTGGAGTGCTTATAAATGACATTTCTGTGATGTTAGCAGCTCATGGCTGTAGTTTGCAAAAATAAAAAAAATGCATATATTTTTAGCTCCTTATTACTTTTGAACTGCAGCTGCGAGATTAACATTGATAAATACTCAAAATAACTCAATAGTCAACAAAAAAAAAGCAAATTAAAAAAATGGCTTCATATAGCGACAAAGCTTTGTTGATTTTCAAGTTAAAGTAAGTCATTACGTGTTTTAAACCACTAGTGTGTCTGTAGCGACTTAATGAAGAGCTGGATGTGGTCGTAACACATTCAATACAAAGTTTAAATGAAAAGGAAAAGAGAGAAGTTATGGTGATGTATTTTGACATGATTTGCCCCATATGGTTGAGTTTTAGTGTCAGCAACTGCAGCCTCAACTATAGTTTTAAACTGAAGAACAAATGGACACTAAGCATGGCTGATCGACTACATCTGAGGTGGAAAATTGTGTTCATGTTATTTTTCACAAAACTACTCCCATTCATAATTTATTGCAGGGCTCACATCTGAAAAATCTGAACACTTGTTTAGCTGAACAAACTCTACAGTGGACCTCACTGTAAATCATCCCCTTCAAAACATTCACATTTTGTTGCAATGCAGGCTAAACTAATGAAGAAAAACATTTTTCTGGTTGTATTTAACTCAATTCAACTTATAACATCCAAGTGAAGGATATGATAGCAAGAGTTTGGGGAAAAAAAAACAGAATAATTGAGAAGGATAAAGGATAACCTCCTTCCCAAACATACTTGTAAACTCAAACCAGGTGTAAACTGCACACCAAGCTAACTGGCTTCCACCTGTGATGAAATGTAACTGTTAAGATTGTTTCAGCATTAAAAACAGCTATTCCTGAAGCATTCCAGTGCTTGGTAGTGCAACTGAAAACAATGAACCAACTATGGGTGGTAAGTAGATGCCACGATTATAGATGATGTTGGCACGATTATCGTCTGGGAAATTATGGTTCCACGATTATTCACATGTATTAATTTCACAATTACAGCCTTTAGAGGTCTTTACCTTTTATTTACGGCCGTTTAAAAAAAAAAAAAAAAGACAAAAATCAAACAAATAATACAGTGTATAAATGGAATCTAAACAAATGGATACTGCCTTTTGAAACATAAATGATAATGTAAACAATGATGCGTTATAGTGAAAACAATAAACAGTCTATTTCTTTAGAATTAAATTTAAGCTTATATATTAGCTCATTTCCCTATTTAAAAAAAAAAAACTTATTCAAAGGCTGCTGGACTGTCAGTGTATATTAAAGTGCAGAAATGTGAGCATATTCACATTCGTCATATTCGCTGATTGTACCGTGTGTTTCTAGCACAAATGCACCTCTGGTGAAACATTTCTGTGCTGGGTGAGTCCCGCCAATCTGTCCTAATCGACGTTTTTAAGCGCGTCAACAGAAACATGGTGTTGAGGAGCCTTTATGAGTAAATAATCGTGCCATTTTAAATCGCGGTTAATCATTAAATTAATTGTGGCATCCCCAGTGGTAAGGCACTGTGTCAAAAAATTGTGGACAGGTCAGTAGGTGGATACAAAAAAATGGTCTTTATCTATCCCTAGGATTACAGTAAAGTCTATATTTAAGAAAGTATTTGGTACCACCTAGGACCCTCCCTGGATCAGGCTGTTCCTTCAAACTGAATGAAAGAGTGAGGGGGAAAGTGATCAGAGAGACTGCCAAGAGGCCTACTGCAACTCTGAAGCAGTTACAGGAATTTATGTCAAATAGTGGTCACTGTGTGCATATGACAACAATAAATGTTGCTCCATAAATGTGGCTTGTATGGGAGGGTTACAGGAAAAAAGCCACACACTGAAAGCGAAAGGGGAAAAAGGTATTCTGGTCAGAACTATTTGGCCTCAACACCAAACGGTACCTCTGGATTAAAGCCAATACAGCTCACCACGCAAAGCATCCTCCTGTTGTGGGCGTGTTTCTCTGCAGCAGGGGCTCGGACACTTACCCAATATACCAAATATACTGTGGCAAAATACCATCAAATCCTTGAGGAGAATCTGCTGCCCTCTGCCAGAAAGTTCTCAACAGGAAGATGGTTCACCTTCCAACATGACAGTAACCCACCGCACACAGCAAAACTGACCACACAGTGGCTGAAGGAGAAAAAGGTGAGTGTCCTTCCATGGTCTAGTAAGACCTCAGACTTAAACTCTATTGAAAATCTGTGGAATGACTTGAAGGCCAGCAACTGTCATCATCCAATTTGACTGAGCTTGAACAGTTCATACTGCAAAGTTGTAAAACGTATCCCATTGAACTGAAGTCTATAATTAAAGCAAAAGGTGGTTCCACAAAGTACTGATGCAGGGGTTGATCTTTCATCCTGCTCTGTGATTGTTTCATTTATTCACTTGGGTTCTTTCACTCAGATGTAAGTTGTACTGGGTAAATACAGTTGGAAAGTGTCTTCATTGCGGGCTATAAAGCAACCGAATGAGAATATTTTGAAGGGTGTAATTCTCTTCTAAACCAGCTGTATTGGTTTGGTACATAATGAAATCTCAGAAGAATCAAGAGACTGTCACATAAAATATCAATTATTATATAAAGAAATCCAATATATTAGTCGTGTTAAAACCAAAAATTGAACCTGAAAATGTGTCATGACACCCCGATTAACTGATTATGGCCGGAAAAGTTATAAGATACATAAAACTGTGAATAGTGCATATTCATATACATGAGCTTCTATATACAGTTGTAAACGAAATTATTCATACCCCTGGCAAATTTTGAATTAGTTCCATTTATTCAACAAGCAAGTTTCTTCTTGACTGGAAATGACACAGGCGTCTCCCAGAAGATAATAAGACGATGTACAAGAGGCATCACCGTGGAGAAAAATATTTCTCAGCTTTTATTTACATTTAAACAAAAAGTGGCATGTCCAGTATTAGTCGTACTTTTTGCAAACTGTCACAGTCTATGGGAAAATACCAGCGGAGACACACAAAAAGCTCATCAGCAATTATAGGAAGTGTTTGATTGCTGTAATAGTCAAAAATAAAGGCCTTTCTATTGATTACTGAGAAGGGTATGAATAACATTGGACATGCCACTTTTTGTTCAAATGTAAATAAAAGCTGAGAAATATTTTTCTCCACAATGATGCCTCTTGTACATCGTCTTATTATCTTCTGAGAGTCGCCTGTGTCATTTCCAGTCAAGAAGAAACTTGCTCGTAACTAAGCCAAAATTACTAAGTCAAAATTTGCCAGGGATATGAATAATTTCATTTACGACTGTATACACTGAGACACACACACAGACAGGCACACGCAAATAAAAAGTAGGAAAAATTACCTTATTGACGAAGTAAAAAATTGCATACACAAGTACGTAAAAGGCAGAGCCCCCGGACACTAAGAACGTCCTCCACCACCATCGGTAGTCCTGTCAGGAACAATTGAATAACTGATCAGTAAGACTGAGGGTAAGGGTCTGTCAATTACACATCATAGTGCAGAGAAACTCTGGCAACTGTAAAGGCTGATTTTTAAATGATTAACACCTATAGCGGAAGGATATATGTTGACTTACACAAAACTCAAGGTGACCCAAAGCATGTTTAAACTTTACTGATATGTAAATGAGGATAAAACTCATTTACATGTCAGTAAAAGAAGATGAAGCTGATGGCAGATACATTTTGTTACTTCTGCATTTCTGTACTTCAGTTACATACTGAGTAGTAGGGTTCAGAAAGTCATATTTTGTGCACTTGACCTTACTTGTGTCTATAAAGATCCATCACAGGCAATGTGCATAAACAGCGCATAATGGATAGATATGTTGCTAAAGATTTAACAGACAAGACTCAGTTTGAAATGTGCCTTTAGCGCATGTATCAGCTTGTAGCTTCCTGTACTTTGTGTTTGCTTAACACACTTTAAGACATTCATTCATGCATTATGGATAAAAAGCCCCTGAACACACACCTCTGCGCAGAGCTGGAAGTAGACCATGACGATACTGATCTGTGAGCAGGACACCACCAGGATGATGAAGACCAAGAAGAGGAAACCAAACAGATAGTAGAACTGGTTCTCCCAGATGGCCTGAGGGGGGAGTAAGATAGAACAATACTTTCTCTGTATCTGCTCTTACCAGCATACAAGGACAGGACCAACAAGAAAGAATGCTTTCAGACTTAACGAGGATCACTAATATATTTATGCACTGGTACAAGTTCCACGCGATTTTCAATTCTAAGGTTTGTTGAAGATAAGATAAAGATTATTTGAATGTAAGCATCACCGGTCATGTGCAAAGTCCCATATAAAGTACTAATGAAAAAATCTACAGCCTGTTTCAATTTCTTGTCAGTGTTTTGGGACAGGTCATATACACGAATTTACATGCACGCACGCTCCATTATATAATTGCTTCAGAGCTGAGCTGTCAACAACTTACTATTTGAATCTATTTAATGTTTATATATTTAATGGTGCTCATTGTCAGTTCCAAACATTTATACTGTTTTAAAGCTCCATGCAACTGAATGTTCCACTTTTACTGTTCCTTAATGTACACTTTGTGTACCTTGTGTAGGTATATTGTGCTATAAATTAAAATTTATGGCAAAAAAATATCTGCCTCATATCTGTTACGGGCCTCCTTGTTCACTGATAATCAATACTTGACCCTAAAAAACGCGTTTCCACCCACTTTACCCTGATTGGATAAACCCAGATAGATGTGTTTTGATCACTGACTGTACCTTCCATGATTCCCAAATGACAGTTTAAAATATCGATTTAAATACAGTTTACAATTTTTCATTTACGTTTCAAATATACATTTTTTCATTTTATTTAAACATTGTATTGAATGTGTTACAACACTACTGATAATGGGTAAACACTGGAGACTTACACTGAAGATGAAGAACAACTCAATAAACATAGCACCAAAGGGGAGGATGCCAGCCATCAGGATCCTACACAGGAGGAACAAAACACTGTCAGTTTTCATTCCTGCTGGCTACTGCTGAACAAAGTGGGCAATTTAAAGAAATACTGCAGCATTTTCATCTGTATCATAATACTGGTTGCCTCAATCAACTTAGTTATGCTCTCCTGAATTGCAAACTCGCTGACTCGAAACTAATAATATAAGCTTTTATTTAATTATTTCTTAAAATCACTTCTTTCTGTGATGTGGCAGAGATCAGCTTTAAAAAAAAAAAAGCAGTGTCTCCAGAGCATGGCTGAGCGGTCGACGGTGCTGGAGTGAGGCAGCTGGTGGCCTAGTGCTTAAGGAGTTGCCCCTGTGATCAGAAGGCCCTGGGTTTGAATCCCAGGACTGCTCATGGCACCACTGAGATACCCTTGAGCAAGGAACCATCCCCACACACTGCACCTCACTGCTTCACTTGGTGAATGGGTTAAATACAGAAAGAATTTCACACTGTGTGCTGTTTATTTTGGTCATCTCTGATTAGTGAAGAGGATGACACTCACCCCACAAACTTGTTCATGTACCAGCGCTGCTCGGGCACCTGCCGCGGGATCTGGTTTGTGCGCACTGGATTGTCGTATGGCTGCTTCCTGAAGCCAAAGTAGTACCCCAGATACACAAGAGGCATGGAGATCCCAAACCACATGCACAACAAAGCCAGCATGGTAGTGAAGGGGACCTGAGAAAGGTTGGGGAAAAGACAGACATGTCACTTTCATAAAAGCAGCTCTGGTGGATTATCTGCAAACCTGTAAATCTGATCACTTTGTCAGTGCATAAATAAAATGAAGGTGAAGAATAATGTTAGACTGCACTGACACTCACCGCTCCGGAAGAGTGCTCTCCCCATATAAAACAGTTTAACACAAAACATATTCCAAACACCACTGCAGGATACAGAGTCGCGGTCTGTAAAGGAGAAGAGAGAAGCAGGTATGCATACAAGCACCCAAATACTCAGCAAACCATTCCAGGTGAGAGTATCTGAACGCTGAAACTACCATTCTGGAAATTACCATTCATTGCATTACATAAAGTTAAAGAAAAAAAATATAGCATTCATTGAAACAAAATAAATAAAACACTGCATTAGGGGCAAAAAGAGTGACAGTTCTGATTGCACATGGGAGTAAGCATGTATTAATACACCTTGCACAAGCACTAACGTGAAAAGGGGTTGCCAAGGACTGCTGCATTGTTAAGGACAGAATTAAGAAGGCAGAGGTTTGTGGCTAGCTCTAGGTGCTCTTAGCTAGAACATTGAAATGTATCCATATTTTCAGTATTATTTAGACAATGTAACACCATCCACCAAAAACATTGTGTAGAGACAATCATCTAGCATTCGCTCAACTGAAAAACTACTGAAAATGAGGAAATCCACATCAGCAGAAATAGCAAAACAACAACCTGAGCATCGTTTTGTTAGAGAACCTGCTAATCATAGCTTTATAATGTCCTGATAACACCATGTTTATCAGTAAAATTGCAAAGTAACCACTAAGCTGATTTATCAGTCACATATATTATATATTAAATAAAAGTGTTGCAGTTGTAATCAAGTAATTATAACAGCCCTATTTATGATATGCTAATATACTAATGTCATGTTTCCTTTTGCTTGATTAATTGGACATTCTTTTATGAACTTTATGATCCTCAGATATCAAAATGAGTCATGTTGATATCACATCTGTTGCCTTTTCCGAAACTATTTTTGACTGTGCCTGAAGGTCAGCAAAATATAAACAGAATTATTCTTAGGATGGCCTCTTAGTCATCTTCAGCGGAGGTAACATACACGCCAGCATGTACATATGCATTTTTACCAGTTGCAACTAGGGATGGGAACCGAAATTAGGTTCCAAATAAGAACTGCTTCGAAAATGTCTGGTACCGGGTACTCGTTTTTTTTTTTTTAAATATCGGTTCTGTAAATCGGTTCTTAACACTAGAACAGCGGCTAACTGGTTGTACCTATGGTAGCTGCGTGCGTCAACTGACGCACTGCCCATTTTCGCACAAGGCGCTTCATATGACCGCTGCTGCAGTATGTTCACGCAGCCATACAACCACGCACGTGCAAGGAATTTGATTCCGATCGATGGTATCTCTCAAGCACAACAGTATAAAACAACAGTGTGTATAAATACGTGTACATGTGCCTACACCACACCCATATGTTTCTTACAGAGCATGCTTGCTGCTCCAATAGGCCAATAGACGCGATTCTGATTCGGATTCTGAGCCTGATGAAATTACACCAGTTGACGCTGTTAGTTGTTCTAGCGTTAAATACCGCATCAGCCAGGACCTGTTTTAGTCGAGATTCGCTAGGTTTGTCCAAAAAAAAAAAAAAAAAAGTTCAGCCCAAATACACATTTACTTTACGTGATGTCATCATTTCAGTTATTTATTTAATGTAAAATTGTTTTACTGTTGACAAATCAGTTGACTGTTTGGTTTGAATCATTCTGAATAAAGTTTGTTTTGTTATTTAAACAGATGTCCTGTTTTTTTTGTTTTTTTTACCTTTGTGGATTCGAAATAGGAAATCGATAAGAACTGGAATCGATTAAGCGGAACTGGAACCGTAATCCAAAAAATTCAAACGATACCAATCCCTAATTAGAACCACTGTATAGTGTGCACTGTAGTAAAGCATACATGTGGTTACTCACGCAGAAAGCTCCTTTCTTCCATCTGTGGCCTTTTAAAGTGCGGTACAGTCTCCCAGCGAAGAATCCTCCAAACACACTGCAGGGATAGAATCAAACACAAAACAGTTAGAAATGACTCACAATCTTTCAAAGGGAGAGATGCATACCTGCGTCTGTAACCCATACACACATATGAAATTGATCTTACCCCATAAACATAAAGAGAAAGCAAGCGGTGGTCATCAAAGCCCCCCGACTGGATGGAGACAACATGCCCAGCATGGCCACAACTTTAACACACACACACACATCCCATGGGTAAGTAGAATTCCTTAAGTAGGCAGATGATATTCACGTCCTAAATGAATACGAGTCAGGTTCACACTCACAGATAACAATGAGGATCATGCAAAAAAGTTGAATCCCAGAGCCCAGCAATGAGCTAAGGATCATGGGATACTGGGGTGGGCGGAACACATCTCCGTGGACGTTCTTCCAACCTGACTCCTCCATGGTGTCCTCCTGAGACAGAGTTGGGGTGGGGGTTAGTTAATACATTTCTTGAGACTGTAACAAGGGCTGTGCATGTAATGACCCTGCAAGTAACCTGTGCAATAATTAACCCGTGCACTAATTGTTACTACCATCCCTGTGTGACTGCTGCTATTTTCACATTTTTTAAAATATTTTATATTCTTTTCTTATTACTCACGTTTTCTTATATTGCCTTTCTTATATTTTTATCTTAGATTTTTCATTTATATTCATGTAACTGTACTGCTATGTGCAACTGTACAACTATGCCGGAGTCCTGCTGCTAGAAACTGAATTTCCCGGAGGAACCTTCCCAAGGGATTAATAAAGTTTTATCTACAAGAAAAGAAGATTTGCTTACAATGTCATCCTCTCTGTTGTAATTGGCTATGTCCTTCCTCAGAGTCCTGATGATGATCATACTCAGGATGCCTGCGTACACGTATAAACATTTGCCATTTATGAATGTGCTCAAAATGTCAAAGAACAGAAAATCTGTGAAAAAATTGCTTGACTTTCTTTAAGTCTTTTTTTTTTGTTTGTTTATTTTTTTATTGAATTAGCTTATGTCTGTTTTGTTTGGCAACATAAATCATGGAAAACAAGAAAAGGTCTGGAAATAATCTGAAATAATATATATAATAAATATAATAAAAAGAATAATAACAAAAAATATAATAAATATAATAACAAATAATGTTTTTGATATTAATAATATGTTTTTGACTACAAGTTTTTCAGTACTACCTAACTGCAAAGGTGTATTTAAACCAAAGGCGACTCTACTCATTCACTCATAACACACCTGAACCTGGACATGAAATTAAGCTTCCTTTTCTGGATGTGTTGCTTCTTGATACAGTACTGTACTCTATTAAACTCAAAACTCAACAGCAGGAGACATCAACACTGAAACGTCAGTCTATCTAAAGTCTTTTAGATGAATAAACAAATGCTAAACATCTGTTTTCAATTCAGCTAAAATTATTACTCCAGGCTCCATGTAATTTCAAACATCTCATTTGTGAAGTTAGTTACCTGATACAAATGATAAACCTAGTAAATGTAGTTTATTCCATATAATCAAACTGGTAGAGTATAAAAGTATATAATTAACTTTGCTTCTTATGTACTATTTGAATAATGTTTGGTGTTTCCAGTGGTAACATTTCTAAGTGTAAATCTTTGCTGCCATGGTTAGTGCTTTTTTGCATATTTTAATAGTATGTGATGTAATAGCTACATGGGTCTACACATTAGACAGCTCTGCTCTGCAGGGAAGCTGGTGGTCTGGTGGTTAGGGAGTTGCCCCTGTGATCAGAAGGTCGTTGGTTCTAATCTCAGGATTGCTGGTGGCACCACTGAGGTACCCTTGAGCAAGGAACCATTCTGAGGTGCTCCCTGGGCACTGTGTTCCTGACTGCCCACTGCTTCAGTTGGGTGAATGGGCTGCAAATTTCCCACTTGTGGGACTAATAAAGGTTTATATTATAAAGGTTTACCTTATCTTACATGCAGAGAAAGAATTTGGTGCCGTGGTGTGTTCACATATGACAAAAATGGTCAATTCACTCATATAAGTTATGAGCTATGTTTCAGACTAAATCAAGGAAAGCAGGTAGAAAGGGAACCTTCCTATCACTATTTGGAATCTGCCTGGTTAACTGACAAATCTCGGCAAACCAGACCAACAAGACATTGTGTAACCTCACATCTTATCAGGAAGCTAACCGCTGAACAGGGAAATTGAACAATGCATAAGCATGTAAGTTATTTATTTACTCAAGGAACCCAAAGAAAATGATGCTGCTGTTTTTTCAGTTTAACCTACATGCACTCCCATACTCGACAGGTATGGGAAAAAAATGACACTATGAAACATTAGCAATATCTGTACCTGATAAGAAAAAGACGACCACCACAGAGTTGACGATGGAGAACCAGTGAATCTGTACATCACTCATTGTGAGGTATGTGTCCCAGCGAGATGCCCACTTCACCTGGCTCTCCTATATAACGAAAAAAGAGACAAATATTAAACAGTGTAGAATGCATAGACAGAGAGAGATTTCTTTTGTACTACTGATGCTCTCTCACCTCCCAGTGCACAGAGTAGGTGAAGAGCACATTGTTCTCTTTGGATGGGTCAATTTCCTGAGGGGCAGAACCAGTGGCATCAGGTAACGTGCAGGAGCCATCTCCTTCGGCCTTCAGGTCTTAGAGAAATGATGGCATCAAAAGAAAGAACAAAATAAATTTACTGTTTAAAATTCCCGCACAAATTAACTTCCAAGCTGTAAACAAAGTCATACAGAGTGGACCAATATGAAATGCATAATTCCAGAAAAATTGGTCTTTTTTTTTTTTTTGTTACCAGATAAAGGAAGTGTTGAATATCTCTAAAAGCAATCTCACAGGTTCTACACCATTAAATAGTTACAAGTTTACTGCCTGATGCAGTACCCCAAAGGTAGTTTTTATTTGTTTAGCAAATTTCTCACTATTTTACATAGAACTCAGTCTAAAGACGCGCACATCACTGAAGTGGAGATGCTAAACTGTCCCTAGTTGTGAGTGTGGATGTACTGGTCTGGTGACCCGTCCAGGGTGCCCTTCTTCATCCTACGGCCACTGGCAAAGGCCTCTGCTCCCTCTGCAACCTTGGCTAAGGATAAGCGGCTCAGATTATGAATGTACTGTGAAACTTCTAAGCATAGTGATATATTTTTGCCCTATCCCTCAACTCTCCATGACTTTGCTTACATCGCAACTGAATTAAACCAACATTTAGGACTTCCCCCTTAAAAATTCCATATTAAAAGTATTTAAATCTCCCTTCGTTCCATTTTAACAATTTGCAACATCCGTAAAATTAACAGACTTGATAGACACAGTCCAAGGCCACATTTACAGCAGCCAGACACTGTAATGTTTCTTCCTCTTTTCATTTTTTCCTCCATGAGATTTTTCAGTGCACATCCCAGGGATGCTAATGGATTTGTTATTTGTTATTCAAACCTCTAGTAATACAAGCAGAGACGCGTTACCTTCAAGCTTTACACTCTGAGGCACCACCTCAAAGCGCACAACACGATACGTAGGCTCTTCCTGTTCCTCCACCTTCTCTTTGTGGTAGTACAGGATGAATGACAGGTGGTTGTGCAAATAGTACTGAAAGAACAAGGAAAAAAAAATGTTAGAGGGCACAACATATAACACAGCAGGGGGAAAAAGCTGCATTAAGAATATGTTTTTTTTTTTACCAGAAGAGGTTTTGCCTAGTCAGACAGATTCATGACACTGAGAGGGCACTTATATCAGATAATTATATATTTCTATGCACATATCCAAGTGAATGTTTTGTAAACATTATATGACTCTTAACAACCCAGAGGAAAAAAAGGTCACATGTATTATGCGTATCTCCATGCCTTAATGATTGTGCCGGTACCATCAAGTACGGATTATTCCAGTCCCTGTCCATTTTAATGCACTCTTCCCAAAACCCTGTGCTTCACACCCAAGCAGAACACAATGACAATCCCACATTCCATAATGGCAACTACGGGGAACATAGATCCAAAACAATGTGTAACTGGTTCAATCTACATTAAAGGGACAATAGTATTGGGACACACCTGTTTTTCAGGGTTTGGGACCCTTACTTCCAGTGAAGGTCAATCTTAATGCTTCAGCAGACCAAGACATTTTGGACCACGATATGTTTCCAACTTTGTGGACACAGTTTGGGGAAGAACCTTTTCTATTCCAGCATGACTGTGTCCCAGTGCACAAAGCAAGCTCCATAAAGACGTGGCTGGAGGAGTTTGGTGTAGAAGAACTTGACTGGCCCACACAGAGTCCTGACCTCAACCCCATCCAGCACCTTTGGGACGAACTGGAAGGGAAATTGTGATCCAGACCTTCTCACCCAACATCAGTGCCTGAACTCATAAATGCTCTACAGAATGAATGGGCACAAATTCCCAAAGAAACTCCAAAATCTTGTTCAAAGCCTTCCAAGACGATTGCAAGCTGTTAAAGCTGCAACTCCATGTATCTGAAAGCAGTGTCATTAAAGTCCACGTTGGTGTAATGGTCAGGCGTCTCAATACACTTGTCTATATTTACATGAAGGACACCTTGATTAGCTAGCAAAATCACCAGACCTCAACAACAGCTGAATTGAATACCCTGGCTGAAATGTGTACCCAGTTCATGGAAGAGTGGGCTAAAATGGCCAGGAACCTTCTCAAGATACCGGTGTATACCTAACCTGACAAGACTGATGCTGTTATTAAGGAAAGTGGAACTATAAAGTATAAGACAAGAAATGATGCACGCAACATGTTTTAGTCCAGCAAGTATATTTGAATAAATATTATTGAACAAATTTTCAACACTCATTCAGTGAAAAAAGAAATACCTAGGAAACTAGGTGACTGAGGTAGGACAAGCTTTAGACTTGTATTAGGTGGAAAAAGACTTTACTTCCAGTGTATATATACACACACCTTACATAATCTATATACACTTTTTTTTGTATAAATGCAAAAAAATATGCATTTATAAGTGCAAACAAAAGACAAAACTGAGAAAGTATTCAGATGCTAGAAATAAAAATGACAGATGAAAAAGTATTCAGATCCTAGAAATTTTGTTTTTAGAATCTAAACAGAAATACAGAGGTGGGAGTATCATAACATGAGGTAGCTGCCCTGCAGAGTGTAATACAGTGGCGTTACACATCAGTACAGGAAACAAGAACTGGGCAATGTATCAGGACATATTCGATTAGAATTTAACCTTCCTAGCCAATAAATCTGGGACACAGATGGATGTTTCAACAAAACTACAACCTAAAATACATGGACAGTGAAGCTGCTTGCATGACCAAGCCAATATTCTCACATGAATCCAACTTAAGTGAACTGTTTTTATCAATCCTTTATAGTTTATCTTTGTGTATTCTCACAAAAAAAACACTTACTGGCCCAGACTGAAAAGAACAAATCAAAACAGACTTTGTGTACAGAGGTATTTTAAATAGAAACAAAATGGTCAGAATATTGTTTCCTCTCACTGTATGACATTTGCCTTTGAGAGAGCTCATAGCAAGGCTTAAGGCAAAGACAGTGTAAGAGAGACAAATGACAGTTCTTACTGGAATGTATTAAAAAGAATTGCCTGAACATATTGCTTCAAAACCAATGGAACCAGAAAGAAAGAACGTTTTTTTGTAAATGTCACCATGTATGAAAGATATGAATGCAGACAGTCCACCTTTCTAATCGACACTAGCTTCCCCACACACAACTGAATCATTAAGAACACTGGGGTTGATTTGGTCTCTACCAGTGTAGAAACAACTTAAAAGAGATGTAAAAACCTCTTCCTGATGAAGACACACTTTTAAATAAAAGCTACGCGCGTTTTGTTACAGGGGATGAATTTTAAAAGGACTTGTTAAGTGGGTTCAAAATGTTTAACATAAGGCTGTTTGTTTTTAAACAAACAAGGATGGTCAATCTGCAAAATGACCAAAATGCAGAAGCATTTCTCTCTTTATTATGTACCAGATGAAGATGGGACGACGAGAGAAACAGTGAAGATTTTCTGCATTACACGCACGTGCAAACAAGCCATTTCCTCCAGGATCAATCAAGTTTCCTGATTCTGATTAAACAGTCACTACCAAGATTACCTCATGGCATTAAATTGGTCATACAAATCACAACTTCAGGGTATCAGTTAGGGCTGTAACGGTACATGTATTCGTTCCGAACTGTCACAATACATGGGTCACAGTTCGGTACATGGTGTCGGATGGAGAATACACGGTACGACGGAGAAGACACGATTAAAGTAATGCGGAACTAAATTTACAAGCGTGAGTTTCATGCGGAAACATTAAACAGCGACCTTTAAAAAGTTTAGCTTCAAGCTGATTCGCATCTCATGCAAGCCTCGTAACATGGCTACTGAAAACGGCACAGATGAGTTGGAAGACCCGCCTGCATCTTTTAAATCGAGCGTGTGGGATTATTTTGGTTTCCCAGTGATTCACAACGGCAATGGAGAGCGAATCACAGATCAGACAAAGACGGTGTGTCGGCATTGCTCGGCACCTGTAGGGAATGTGTGCGGAAACATATCAAATATGAGAACGCATCTTCCCCTCCTACAAAGAGGTCAGCCATAGCTGGACTGTTTGACCCACTTTTTCAATCTGGTCAGAGGAGTAAGCCTGATTTGAAACAGCAGTTGAGGGAGGAAGTGCATGCCTACATGGCCAAAGAATGTGTTTCAATCAATTCCAACCGACTTGCCTGGTGGAAGACTCATGAGTCTGTTTATCCTAATCTGGCCATGAGGGCAAAATGTTGTCTGGCTGTACCTGCCACCTCAGTCCCCAGTAAAAGGGTTTTTTCAACAGCAGGTGACATAGTAACTGCCAGCCGATCTGCCCTTGCAACAGACAATGTGGACAAATACATTTTTTTGAAGAAAATCTTAAAAATAAAATCTGAAGTCTAAGCACCTTTCAGAGGTATATAACTGATAGATACAACAGTCAATCACACAGTTAATCACAAATGTGATCTGTTTTACTTAAATGAATAATACTTGAATGAATAACTTAATTTTGTTGTAAAATATTTTTAAGAAATGTTTTTTCAGTGCATGTTTTCACTGTGAGTTTGTTTGCTGTTTTCACTACATAGTAGATGAAAATGTGAAAATCTTCTTGTGCCTTATTTTTGTAAAAATGAAACTAAAATTGCAAGTTGGCAAAAGAATGCCAATCCTGCCATCTCACTTACTTTCTATTAGGTAAGACTAATATTACTAATTTCTATTAATAACACAATATGTTTCAGTTGTTTTTTTGTCATCCATACATGAAAATATAAGCAAGAGTGTGTGTTTACTGGTCAATACACTGCTGTTTATTGAAAATAAACGAAAACAAACCAAGCCTCATGCTTTAGAATTTTTTGTTACTTAACTTCGCTGTATCGGAACCGTACCGAACCGTGATGTCAGAACTATAGTGTGAACCGAACCGTGACCTTTCTGTACCGTTACACCCCTAGTATCAGTGTAAAAAGCTGTGCACAGATCTCAGTAACGAAGCACTCAAAAACCTCTGGAGGCCTTAGCTTGCCAATAATGATTCGCGGAGAGAGACATCACACCAACCTCACTCAGTCCAGAACTTCATGAAACCAAAGCAAGCAGATGAATTTGAAAGCCTATCAGAAGGTCAGAGGCTGTAGTCTTTATTGGCTTACAGTGACCATGATCACAATACTACAGCAATACAAACATTTCACTAAACAATAGTGTGGCATAAAGGAGGCCAGTATTCAGCAACCCCTACCATCAACTATATTTTACATGCAAACACTCCCAGGTGACCTTAGAAACCAGGCAAACGAGTTTGTGCATCTTATAAGAAAGGTCATTCGAAGCACATTTTGCATAAAAAGGAGACATAAAATCATGGCAAGTTGTATTTGTGTGAAAATCCGTAATTTAAGAACAACGCACTTCATAAAAAGTATGCATAAAAGTGCATAGGGCAAATATTTTTCAAACAAAATCTGTAAGTATGAGCACTGGTGTTTTTTTCTTCTTCCCCCCCGCACCAGTGTTTCTGCTGGTAACAATTCCCCAAGAAGGCCCACCACACCTAATCTTTACTGCCACGCTAACGAAATGAAACAAAATGAAATTTCCCATCTACATGACGAAATTGTTCGCCACGCCCTTGTCATCAAAAGGAAATCGCTAGCCCACCTCAACGTCAAACCTCATGATCCTCAGGAAACACTGAGCAGGATATGATAAATACGGCCCTCCAGGCCGGTGTTTGATGACCCCACCCTGAGTCCACAGGCTTTACGCACACGCAAATAAGTTACGATTAAGGAGCGGAGAGAGGCGCCAGACTACCTTGTTGTTGTCAGAGAAGCCCAGTCTGTAGCCATGTTCAAACTGGACATCTTTCACCATGTCTTTCTTCTGCTCCTCATCTGTTCCAGCATCTCTTGGGTAAAACTCCAGCCTCGTGGCCACAGGAAGGTTGTCTGCAATTCTGTACACATCCAGTTTGAGTTTTAACTTCAACAACATGAAAAGCATGTGCTAGCAATATTAAATTAGATTATACACACGCTATAATTTTCTCTCGTAGTTTATATTATTTTCCCCTGAGGCGCACTTATGACTTGTATGTGGTTTTATGCACCGAAAAAAGTCAGTTTTCACATGATCACTTTCAATCCTCTCTTTATCCCTTAGAATTAAAGACACTGTTTTGGTTACACTGCTTTTAAGACAGACATTTAAATGACTGTAATGTATTTAATTCAAAAAGCAGTCCACACAGAAACACTCCTCATACCTATGTGTACATGCTTTTGTTTTTAAAATACATCACAAAAACAGTAAAAAACAAAAAAACAAAATTTTTTTACAGCGTAATTCCCCAAATAAGACATACCGTTCTGTATGGACTGGGGAGTGAACAATTTAAAATAAAGTCTCATTTAAGAGTGCCTATATATATACACATTTAATTTTAAAGTGCTTTTGTGTTTTTGTGCTCGTGAGTGCACACAGCGAGCAACTCTAAATTTTGGCTGGTTGTCGTGGAGGTCAGGCATCCCGTTACTTTTGTCTATATTACATGGACAAAAGTGTTGGGACGCCTGATCATTACACCAATGGACTTTAATGACACTGCATTCAGATACATAGACTTTAATATGGAGTTGGTCGTCCTTTGCGGCTGATTGGATTAGAGTCAGCATGTCTGCTGCGTGGGCGCATTTCGATATATCTCAGAAAGACACATGGAAAGCCGTTTGTAAAGCGTGGAATGCCGAAATTTCTTGAGGGGGTGCATCCACAAAGACTTTCTCAACGTCGGGATTAATTTCTCATATAAAATCAAAACATCCCGATTGAGCACAGAGGAGGCAAAACCCCTTGAGCACACCCACATCCAGTGATTACAGTTAATATATGGGCTTTGTCAGTCTTTGTTTTGATACACTATTTTGTTATAGGCCTACAGAGAATTGAATGCACTTGAATTCACTAATTTTATGAGAGAATATTTCAGCTATCTTGTATTTAGGCTATTCCTGAGTGGGGCCCAAGTAAAATATTTTATTTCAAATTTTATTTTATATTGTGTATTGTTTCAATGCTAAATAAATATTTTCATAGTTTTGTAACAGATTTATTCTTTTAATAATTTAATAATAATCATTTCTTTCGGTTTTCGGCCAAGTGTTTCCTTATTTTCGGTCCAAAAAAATCATTTTGGTGCATCCCTTATATATATACACACACACACATTTTTTATTGCTGAATAATAAATTATACCATGTAAAATCAGAGGTGGACAATATGCCAAAAACAAACAACACCCAAGAAATTCCAAGGAACGACTATTATGCAGTTAGTTAGTGCCATGTCATTTTCATATTGTGATGCTGTCCACCCCTATATCAGTTACAATAAAATTAGCTGAAATAATCTTGAATGAGAGCACAAAAGGAACTCACAGGTGAACATAGTACTCTTCCTGGATGCGCTCGGCAATCAGCTTGCTGCTGGCCACACTGAGCTTACTGGGCTGAGCTGGTTTTCCACACACCAGCTCACACTTCTTGTCCTGGTTCATCTGCACTTGATACAGAGTGTTAACAATACGGTCCCCCCGAAGAACCTCGCCTGTCACGCATCATCATCACGCATCATCATCATCAAGCAAAGAGAGAAAAGCAAAAACTATTAGGACCATTGTCTTCATACAGCACATTTCTTTTTTATGCAGCTATATGAAACAGCTTGCAACTGAGTGGCAAATAGTTTGAGACTTGCACAACAAGAGTAATTTACCAAGGTTTTCTGCCTTGTACACAACATTTGTGGGATGACAGAAAGGGAGAGAATAGTACTCATACGGCAGCTGGGTCCTCGAACTGGTCAGCTTTACTGCCTACAAATGAGAAAAAAAAAAAGAGGTGAAATTCTTACAACACCACACTACATTCCGGTTAAAGGTTAAAATACAACACACAGTCATCGATTCATTACTTTGCAAGTCAAGTTACTCGAAAACAATGAGATTAGCTGTAGACCAACACTAAGTCCTTATCTGGATAGTGTACATCTACAGACGTTTGATCTGATAACTACCTGATGAATCCAAGATGAACCGTTTTTGTTACTGTTTGCTAATATCTGCTGCAACCATGCAAATGGGGTCACTCCAATGTGTAACCATTTATATTCAAAGTGTTCATACACACACACACATATATATTACACACACACATAAATATATGTATACACACATTATGTACATATACATAATGTATATACACATTCATGCACACACATCTATATGTATGTGTATCTATATGTATGTGTGTGTGTGTGTGTGTGTATATATATATATATATGTGTATATATATATGTATATGTATGTATATACATACATATACACACACACACACATATATATATATATATATATATATATATATA
This sequence comes from Hydrocynus forskahlii, assembly GCA_037974365.1. Lineage (NCBI taxonomy): Eukaryota > Metazoa > Chordata > Actinopteri > Characiformes > Alestidae > Hydrocynus > Hydrocynus forskahlii. The sequence continues at coordinate 1,096,201 of JBBPCX010000141.1, read as the reverse complement.
CACACATACATA
>JBBPCX010000141.1:1039355-1049355 GCA_037974365.1 Hydrocynus forskahlii | reverse complement strand
AATTAGCATTCCTTCTGCTACTGGGTTCAGAGGACACAAATAATGTGGGAAGCAATCGAAGGAGGGCAGAGGAGAAGAACCTCTCTTGGTTTAGGTGAAAGGCCAAGGTTCAGAGATTGGGAAAGGTTGCATGCACCCTGCAGAAAGGTTTGAAAGGGTCTGATTTTAACAGCCCCTAAAATGGCAAATGCAAACATATGCACAGCCTTTGCTTAATGACTTACTTGTAGTCATGCTAGAATATGGTAGGAGTTTTCTTCTATTACACTGGGAGAAGTTCCTTTAACTTCTTTTCCGTTGTGGGAATTAACTTCTGATTCATTTTCAGAGTTAAATTAGGAACGTACACAGAATAAACCTCTGCATTTGCTTCACAAGCTTGTTTAAATGCAGCCCATGCAGGGAAAAGGAGAAGAAAAAAGCTGTGAGATTTCAAAATCTGAAAGTAAAGTAAAGTAAAGGTCAGCATGTGCAAGGAAGAATTCCTCCACGGCAGCGTAGCTTCAGTCAGCTGTAGTGCTGAGATTAGAACATGCTATCACACTGAATCTCCTATCTAATGTAAACGCCTCTCCACACACACAAACACACACACACACACACACTTTTCTGCCGACTCACTGCCCAGTAGGCTCCTGGAATACCTGAGGTGATCATTTAAAACACACACTCACACTTTGGAGTTTGAGACACACGGCACTGTCAAACGTAACGCACTGCTAAATGAGATTATTTGCATAATTTAATAATAATATATATCAGCTCTGAATTTCAGTTGAAATATAAGTAAACCAGACTGCAAAACCGTCTTGAGGTTTGTATTGTATGTGTGGAAATTATGCACACATTTACATCAGGTAAGTTCAATGCATTGCTGTTTTCCATGAATGCCAATTATATAAGAGGGATCCGTTCATTTTAACCGATGGTAACCGAACTTGCATTCTTGTAATAAAAGAATGCTGCATTTTTCCATTTTTCTCAGTGCAGTGTGATAATGCACAGGAAGGATATAAATTAAGTATCCGATCTTATGCTGGCATATACACTCAGAATCTGAAAAGTTTGGAGTTTGATTGATTTGCAGAGCGTCCTTCCAATCATTAGCAAAGGAGTTACACAAGAGTTATTGCCCCAATCAGCTTTACCTTACTAATTGCGCTGACGGATGACAATTCTTATCACTCACAAGGGCACACGCACACACACACACACACACACACACACACTTGGAAAATTAAACCCGTGTCATAAAAAAAACAGGTCTGTGTGTGTGTAATATCTGAAGAAAAAAAAAAAGAAGAACTTTGCACGCCTTCCATGCACATAAAATACAGACTGAAAACAAATTTAAAACTCACGTGATTATTTTGCCATTTCATCCTGTTACTGGAGATGCAGATACACTTTTCACAAAATTTACCATGATCTCATAGACATTCAGCATGATAAAACAAGCTACATTACTTTGAGCAAACTTTAAAAGCAAATTTACAAAAGGGCGAATAATAATAATAATAATAATAATAATAAGAAGAAGAAGAAGAAGAAGAAGAAGAAGAAGAAGAAGTAGAAGAAGAAGAGGATGAAGTGATATAAAATGTTCTTGAGTTTAGATGTTTTTTTTCTTGTAAATGTTTAATTAATTAACACTCACTGCCAATGAATGTGTATTAAGACCAGAACAATGTGTTTAAAGACCACCGCAGTGTTTGCACCATTAGCTTTCACTCTGTATACTGGAGGCTGTGATTAGTGAGCAGACAAGTGTTTGTTCTCCACTGACTTGGCAAGGACTTCAGGAACAAATGTTTAATGGGGCACATAAAAGAATCCATTAGAGCCCATTACTACTGAAATTATTTTATAAATGTACACATTTTAGTATAAATGTACATTATTATTATTATTATTATTATTATTAGTAGTAGTAGTAGTAGTAGTAGTAGTAGTAGTAGTAGTATTGCTGTTTGTTGCTCACATGATTCTAATTTAATTTCCCAAATTACAAAAAGATAAAGCACATCAGCATCCTTCCAGTGTGAATAAATAAACATTTAAAATATTACCTTAGCATTTTTCACTTTATTTGCCATATCTTGTTTTTTGTTTGAAAATAAACCCTATCCTTGATCGTGCCTCTGAGGCAGAAGGCGGAATTTATTTTCTCTCAAAGTAATGTTAGATTAATTGCTGAGTAAGATGCATAGATTGATTGTAAAAAGAATGTTGTAAAACACTGTGGAGTTTACGGAGTGCTGTGCATCAGGGCTCATTCAGAGAAGAGAGTTGCCACACTTTGCCCTCTTGTGGAATAAAACCCGCTACAACCACGTGGAGAGAGGAAAACGTAGGATCACAGAATAGATGTTCAGCAGAACAGCAAGGAACTAGGTTTCTGGCAATTCAAGTGTAGGCACTACTTATGGGCCCAGTCCCAATTAAGTTACACTATATGGACAAAGTATTGAGAAACCTGACCATTACACCAGCAGAGACTTTGCATTCAAATACACAGACTTTATTATGGACTTGGTCCCCCTTTGCAGCTATAACAGCTTCCAATCTTCCTGAAAGGCTTTTCACATGATTTTGGTGTTTCTGTGGGAATTAATGTGCATTCATTCTGTAGAGCATTTATGAGGTCAAACACCGATGATGGACGAGAAGGCCTGTCTCAAAATCTCTGTTCCAGTTCATCCCAAAGGTGCTGGATGGGGTTGAGGTCAGGACTCTGTGTGGACCAGTCGAGTTCTTCCACACTGAACTCCTCCAGCCACGTCTTTATGGAGCTCGCTTTGTACACTGGGACACAGTCATGCTGGAATAGAAAAGGTTCTTCCCCAAACTGGGTCAATAAAGTTGGAAGCATGGCGTTGTCCAAAATGTCTTGTTATGCTGAAGCATTAAGATTGCCCTTCACTGGAAGTAAGGGGCCACCTGAGTTCAATACATAAGAAGTGTGTCCCATTACTTTTGTCTATATAGTGTATCCTTCCTCAACTAGTAGCTGATTACATTTAATTGGAACATAATGAGGTCAAATGTTTTAATGAGTGTAGCTCCCATAAACAGAACCAAAATAATAAAGAGTGCTCTCAAATTCATGACACTTTGAAGAGGATGCTTCCAGGGGTTTATCAGTTTTGGGTGGATTACAGACCAGACTATCAGCATCAGTGCCAGGACCCTCTGACTGCCAGGGGGCCTTAGTGGGACTTAAACCACAGGGCTGGAATTGGCTCAAATACTTTGGGCAAACCGCTGCAGATGGAAACATTTTACGAGAGAACAGTTACTGAAGACACTGGTCATTGTCTTTTATGAGTTATTGTACGAACAGGCAAATAAATGAATAAATGAACTAAATGAAGAATCTGTTCTTAGGCCCCTCTCAGGTTTCATATTGTCAACTAGCGGGATTTTGCCGTTGTCTTTTAAATGGAATGTGCGTGATGGTGTAGGTTTACCATCCCATGACTAAGTTTGGCAAGTCTGTTTGTTTCTTTATTTATTCAAGATTTTTTATTTGTCCAATAAACAGTTATAAGTACAATGTGCGGTGAAATGTACCCCAAAGGCTGTGCAGATTTCCAAAATATAGCCTAGGATTACTTAAAGAGAGATAGGTAAAGAAAAAAGAAAAGATAATAACAGATAGACTAAAAATAAAATAAGAAAAACATTCAGTGTAATAAACGAACTATATATATAGACAGAAACAAATTTGCCTGGATGAGGTAGATGAGAAGTGAAAGTACTATGTTGAGCAAAAGTACATCTGAAAAGAGCATATTGTTCATCTGAATGTATACTGACATCTGAATGTATACTGTACAGGTGCAATTGCCTTTATATGCATGATAAAGTGCATATTTTGAGGAGTTATGTACAGTTTAGTAGCTGTCCTGGTTGAGAAATCTTACAGCCTGAGGGTAGAAGCTCCTCCTGAGTCTCTCTGTTCTGGTTAAACAGACAGTTACTGGGGTGGACTGAGTCTCTGACGATCCTGATTGCTCTGGCCCTGCATTATTTTCTGTTTGTGCATTATTATTGAAGTTTGGGGGCCTCTTATGCCCAGGGTTGTTGCGAGTTCAAGATCCATCTCTTCTGACTGTAATATTGAGTTGAGGTCACGACACAGAACTATTCCGCAAGCCATGAGAAAGAGTGGTGTTAAGCCAGAGCTGGTGCTGATGACTATCACTTTGCATTCTATACCATAGACAATACCTCTCATGAACCACTAGATGGTGGACTTACAGTATTTACCCATGTGACACTAATTACATATGCTCTCTCTCTCTTGCTGTCTCTCTCTCTGTCTCTTTCTCTCTGTCTCGCTCTCTGTCTGTCTCTCTCTCTCTCTCTGTCTTTCCCTCACTCTGCGCTGACAGAGGGCATCAGAGTGCTTAGCTAAGTCTGTGAAATCATATTAGCCTGCACTTCACTAAATAACACAAAGAGGCCTTTTCATCAAATCATCCCAACATATTATAGGCTATTAGAGGCTCAACAGGACAAGGCAGGGCAGTATGGATGCTTTAATACAGAAAAAAGAGAGACAAGCATCACTCTCACGGTAAATAAACTGATGTGTCATGAGGCAGTTCATTTATTAATTACCTTGCATGACTGACCATAACTTCAGAATCGATCGTAAGCAAGAATCTCCTTTAAGTTTGTAACAAAGCCTGGTTAAGCGTTTAAGCAAAGTTCACATGTAGAGGTGTGAACTTGACGAGGACTTTTTAAAAAAGTTCTTTAGGGAAGCAACGGCATCGTTCAAAGCAACCCCTTTTGACACCAAATTTAAAAAATGAAGATACTACATTTATACTGCACAACTGTCTCTGATCTACAAAGAAAATAAAAATACTTGGGAGGGCAATGAATCCTCAGTTGTCAAAGCTCCGTATACAGTTGTGCCCAAATGTTTACGTACACCTGAGATAAATTGTTTCAACTTCCATTAATAAATCATTGCCTGTTCAATATTCCTCATTCAATGGATTCCTATAATAATGTCAACCAATCTCTTTCATAGTCATGAATGATTTCAGCATCTCTTTAACTTTTAGTGGTTATATTCAAAATACAATGAATGACGTTACAAAATTAGTAAGCCAGAATTTCTATGCATTTTTGTTTTAGGAACAATGCGGATTATCCCCAAATGGTTTTCAGATGTGTTTTATTGGTTCTTAAATGCAATGAATTGTGTAATGTGCAATTAATGATGTATGTAATGTAATAGTTCAAGTGGTGCCCAAATGGCTATATAAAAGAACCTGTGTTACCTGCTAAGGCAAAGAGAAAAAGAGCTCTCTGGAGACCTGAAAACTAAAATTATAGAGTTGAAGAAGTCAGGAAGGAGCCATATCCAGGCAAGGAGCCATATCCAGGCAACTGCGAGTATCAAGGACATCCATCCGTTACAGAAATATTAAAAGTTTGGGACAGACAAGACCCTTAGATGTTCAGGCCATCTAATGAGACGACAAAGAAGCAGGTACGCCAAGGGGGGTTCAGGAGTCAAAATCTCCGTGTTTACAGTCCAGAGGGTCCTACATGAAATGGGCTAAAGGCCTGCAGGGCACTAAGGAAGCACCTTATTTAAAATGCCACCTTTAGGTCAGTCAGGAAAATGCAAAGAAGCACAAAGATAAAGACTTCTGGTCATGTATACTTGAGTTGATTTCTTGTGATGTTGAATTATCAGATTTATGCCATTCGATTAATTCTCAAATGATTTCTCTCCATCCTGGGACCCTCTCCAGTTGTCTTTTTGGAGTCTGAGTGAGGAGGAACGGTTAGAGTCAGCGGAGGTAGTTTTTGTTGGCGTCTGGAGTCTGGTTCAGATTAGAGTAACTAGAGTAGTCCAGAGTAATGGGAAGTGTGAAAGAGAAGTGAAGAAGAGAGGGTGGACTGGGAAGAGAAGAGTGGCAGGAGTGATATGTAACAGGCAGGTACCAGCAAGAGTAAACGCAAAGGTGTACAAAACTGTAGTGAGATGAGCTATCTTGCATGGTTTGATGGTTTGATGGTTGGGAGACAATGGCTCTGATGACAGGAAGCAGAGAGGGAGGTAGCAGAGTTGAAAATGTTAAGATTTGCTTTAGGAGTGACAAGGATGGACAGGATCAGGAATGAGCTTATTAGAGGGACAGCTCGAGGCGGACCTTTTGTAAGAAAAGTCAGAGAGACGAGACTGCACTGGTTTGGACGTGTGCTGAGGAGAGACTCTGAGTGTGTTGGGAGGAGGATGTTGAGGAGAGACTCTGAGTGTGTTGGGAGGAGGATACTGAGGAGAGACTCTGAGTGTGTTGGGAGGAGGATGTTGAGGAGAGACTGAGTGTGTTGGGAGGAGGATGCTGAGGAGAGACTCTGAGTGTGTTGGGAGAAGGATGCTGAGGATGGAGCTGCAGGGATGAATGTGGTGAGGGAGGACATACAGGCAGTTGGTGTGAGAGAGGAAGATGCAGAGGAGAGCAGGAAAGGGAGACAGTTGATCCCCTAATCGGGAGCAGCTGAAAGTAGGATAGGAAGGTCTTCTGGTTCAGGTCAAACTTGAATCAAATGTAAAGGGACCATTTGTCAAATGTGAACGCGCCACAAAGTGCGATATTCTTCTCTGTATTTAACCCATTCACCAAGTGAAGCAGCAGGCACCCAGGATCGTCTGGGGATCAGTGTGTGGGGATGATATCTTTCTCAAGAGTACCTCAGTGGTGCCACTAGCAGTCCTGGGATTCAAACCCAGGGCCTTCTGATCGCAGGGGCAACTCCCTAACCACAAGGCCTGTCAGGGGTTCATTCACCACTCTGCATTTGCATTTACGGCATTTAACAGACGCTTTTATCCAAAGCGACTTACTACAGGGGGCAGTCTCCCTGGAGCGACTGCCCCCTGTTGCTCAGGGACCCAGTGGTGGTATGCTGAAGGTAGGATTGGAACCCATGACCTCTTGGTCTAGAGGCAAGTATCCTACTGAGCTACCTCCTCCCCTCTGGATTAGTAGAAACTCCAGGTTGTTTAGATGGAGACAGAGTAACCATCATCATCATCATCAACATCAGGATCTGCTTTGCAGGTGTGAGCGCGAGGCCTCCGCAGTGTCCGGACCTGTCCGTGCTCCTCTAATGAGTGGTCACGAGGTTCCGGACCTGGGGCGCGCGCGTGCGGAGCGCGGTAAGCACCTTTTTCAGCGCGAGACTAATTAAAGGCGCCTCGCTAAGCGGAGCCCTATTAGCGCTGCAGAGCAGATCAGCCTTGAGCCCACAGGCGCGCGGATCGATGGCAGTCATTACCGCGCGAGCTGCCTTGCGCTAAATAAATGCTTAAAATGCAAAGAAGAGCTTTTTTTTGTTGTGAGATGCATTTTTTTAATTATTCAGGCACACTCCGTCTCTCCTTTAGAGCGTGGATCGCTCTTTGTTTTTTTTTTTTTGTTTTTTTTTTATTGTTATTATTAAGCAATTTACTTTATTATATTGCTGTTACTGAATCATTTATAGTGGGAGGTTTATTAGGTTTTCATGGCGGAGGTAGAGTGTCATTTATTTACCTATCTATCTATCTATCTATCTATCTAAGTATTAAGTATTCATTGGTGAATTTATTTGTGTAGTTATGTATACATTTATCTATTTACTTATTTTTTTCTTTCTTTATACACTCATCTTCTTAAATTATTAATGGAATGTGCAAATCTATTTTTATTATTAATTATATACCCTTACAGATTACACCAGCTCGGCTGGCAGCCATGCAGTTGTCCACATTACAGCTTTTTTTGCTCTGGCCTCCTCTTGATGCTGGAACGTAGTCAGGGGACCCCTGAAAGAGGAGTGCAGTGGACAGCACAGGAGGAGACCCCGGTTGACCTGAGAGGACCAGGTCTTGGATGTGAACTGTGTTTGTAAAATTCTGCAGTGTCCGTCCTTGGCTCTGCGGCTCAGGCTTTGTGGGCACTGAGCTCCTCCTGCCTCAGCAAAAGTGAGCAGGAACCACCAAATTAATAAAGTCCGCTGGGGAATGGCGTGCTACATGTAGCCCTCTCTTTTTTACTGCCTCTGAAAAGAGTAATTTATTCATAGAGAGCAGATTAACCCAAGCAGAAGCAGGGACTTTCTTTTCCCATGCTCCCCCGGGGCCGTCATGGCTGACTCGTGTCATATTTACTGTGTAATTGATTTTTAAGCGCCTTCTTCATCTCGTTTGCTTTTTGGCCTGAATTGATCTCGCACCCCCTCAACACACACTCCCCAAAAACATTTCTCCCTCCACTTTATAAAGAGCTATTCATCTCTCTCTTTTACCATCCCACCATCATGTCACCCTCTCCAGCCTCTTTCTCCTTCATTAGCTCATCTCCTATAGAGAAAGAGAGCAAGAGTATGGGGGGCTAATTCTAACCTCAAGCATGCTCTGATTGCAGAGCATCAAAAAGTGTACTGCATTTCTCTCAAGGTGGGGGAAAAGAGAAGGTGGGGGGCATTGCTAATCAATCCATGGACGCATTGTAAAAATCAATGCACTGTATAATTAGGGCAATCCAAGGGTAAAAAAAATTCCCTGTTCTGCAGTTTAGCTCCTCTGTCATCACTAGACGACGCTCTACCTGGGGTTTACGAAAAGGTATCTCCTTTAATCGCTCCATTCTCACTTTCAGTGCCTCTCTGGCATGGACCAGTAGAGAGCACACTGTAATTAGTTTGTGATGTGTTTCTGGAGAAAGACACTTATTTGAAATCATCAAACGGATTAATCATGAAAGTCATTCACAGTGTGAAGGGGAAAATGCAGATACATGGTTTTCTTGTGACAGCGGCAATATATTCATCAACTACTTTGGTGTAAAATGTAGGCCAAAATGGTCACACTCTTAACAGACATGCTCAATAGCTATATCACCTGAGTGAAAAATTATTGGAGTTATCCGTTGCTCCATGGACCTGTCAAGTGCTGATGTGCCCGTTGTAGGCAATTTTTCTGTGGTGGACAGGGGCAGCATGAGTTCTTCAACCAGTCTATAAAGCCCCATATGCAGTGGGCTACAATGGACTTTGTGTTCTGACACCATGCTATCACAGTCAGCATGAACTTTTTCAGCATTTTATGCTACAATAGTTCTTCTGTGGGATTTTACCAAACAGTCAAGCCTTCACTTCCCGCATGCATCAATGAACCTTTGGAATCCATGACCCAGTTACCAGGCCACTGGTTTTCCATTCTTGGACCACTTTTGGTAGGCATACTGGGAACACACCTGCTGTTTTGGAGAGGCTCTGTCTCAGTTGTCTAGCCATCACAACTGTATTGTGAGGCGAGGGGTGGAACACCCTCACAGACCCAGGACTGAGCACGGGGCTCCTCCCTTGGCGAGAGCCAGGTGAGCGGTGTTAAGGGTGGAGCCAGGACTCTTTAAAAACACAGACTCTCCAGTAGAGAGGGAGAGAGAGGAGAAGAGGACTGAGCAGCCTGAGAGGGCGGTAGTGAGGAGAACCAGGGGTAAAGTTCAGCTTAGAGTGATGATGGTCATGTTGCATATTTATTTTGACACTGATATGTGTTTTCTTTAAATAAAAGCTCCGCTGTGCACCAGCTCCAGTGTCTCTGTGTGTTTCTGGGTGTGTGTTTAGGCCTCCCAGCCTGTGGGTGGCAGCTGTTCCTGTCGCGTCGGGGGTGTGCTGGGAAGTGAGGCGAGGCATGTGTGCCGGTTCTTTTGAGATGGTATTTAATAAAAAGGACACAGACTCTGTTCAAAACCAAACCAAAAGGCATGATGGCCAAACAAAAACACAGTTAACATAAGACACATAAGGAGCAGGAACAGTGAGGACAAAGGTCGACCAGCCAAAACCCACATGAACTCAAAGAACTGAAATAGTAAACACACACAGACATAAACCAATCATACACCCCAATCACTTAAACTAAACACAAGACAGCTGACAAGTGACCTGAGACACAACAAACACCCAAGATCAAAATAAA
>JBBPCX010000141.1:991836-1008308 GCA_037974365.1 Hydrocynus forskahlii | reverse complement strand
GAGAGAGAGAGAGAGAGAGAGAGAGAGAGAGAGAGGGAGAGGGAGGGAGAGAGAGAGAGAGAGAGAGAGAGAGAGAGGGAGAGAGACAGAGCGAGAGAGCATCACAGCATCAGCTCTGAAACGTGTTTCCCCCAATCTCACTCACTAGCCTCTAATAAATGACTGACCAAACACCCACAGCTGAACAAAACTGACAGCCTTGAAAATCTCATTTGTCTTTTCTTCTCATTCCATCTCTCTCTCCCCCTTTCTTCACTCAATTTTTTCTAACTCTTCCTCTCACTCATCTCTTTTCCTGCTCAATTTATCTTTTCTTCCTCCCTATCTCTCTTTCTTCCTCTCTATCTTTACCCGCTTTCTTCCTCTCATCATCCCTCTATCTTCCCTTCTCTCTCTTTCTCTCTTCCTCTCTCTCTCTCTCTCTCTCTCAGCTCCTCCCTCTCTTTAAACCTCTTTCTTTCTTTCTTTCTTTCCTGTTTTCTTTTCTCCTTCTCGCCTCCATCATCCCACTGTGCTCCCTATCTCTTGTTTATCCTCTTTCCCTCCCTCTATCCCCACAAACACAAACGGACTGCAAATCTACGGCCTCTTTGTTTTTAGTCACCAATCTCGCTCTCTCTCTTGCATCTTCAGATGACATTGATGAAGCTTCTGTACTGTACAGAACTGATGTGAGAATGTAGCACTGCTGGAGTGACCGCACCTCTCCACTGCATAGGCAGGGTGTGGTGTCTCTGCAACAAAACATACAGAAGATGTTTATTTCGGGCGCTGTTGCTTAAGGGATGCACATAATAACGAATATGACATAATTGTGTTGTCATTGTTATTGTTTTGAGGATTATGATGATAAAGAAGAAGGTTCACTGAATAGTCAGGTTCAATGCAAGAGACTACTTAAGTCGGTCAGAAAGGTCCATGCTTCATATTTGAAAGTGTAAAGCACACCGCGATGGAAAACTGTGTCTATACCAACTGGACAGCTTGCATTTTTCATTTGTATGTGTGTATATCAGGGTCGTAACATTCTGACCACATAATAGGTGCACAAAACTACTTACGTTATTTTGTAATTTATTGCATCATAAAACCTCAAACATTACAGTTTTATTAATTTAGGCGCATTTCAAAGAGCTCATGTGCTAAACTTTCTTGCATTTTATTTTTTTCTATGAAGTTTATTTGTGATATGGACAAAAACAGTAGTAATTTATTTCTACATTTAGCAGCCTCTCTTTACCGTTATAGAATTTAACAGGCCATTCACAGCTGTGAAGTGTTCATAAAAACAATATGGACTGCTTTTGTAGCTAAATTTGTGCAGGAATTGCAACAATGTGCAATTACACGTTTAATTACATGACAGCCAGCTATATATATATGGTTATTTTGAATGTCAATCAAAGAGAAGTTTCTTGTTCAAATAGGTTATTCTTGGCCATGTTAAGGAATGAAACACACCAAAAATGAGTGCATGTCTGATTAAACATTATGAGAACTGTTTAGAACTGCTTCATCAATGCATAATGATGCATTAAAGCACCACACTACATTTTTACATTACCCTAAACAGTAAATGGTGTAATAGGGTAGATCACATAGGGTAGATTATAAAAGGAAAGTACGCCAACTCTAATCAAACACCTGTACCACCTTTAATCATGTATATGTGTCATAAAACTTCACATCTCTTAAATGGAAACTAATTAATGTAATTAAACGGTTTCTTTTTCCATGGTCCATTTATCATAAACTGTTCACGTGATGTAAATGACAGCAATTTCAAATGCTGTAAAAAAAAAAAAATGGTGTGTGAATGTGATTGGTCCATAGGAAAACCGCAAGACTCTGTGAGACTGTAAGAAAACATTGCTCAGCAGTGCTACATTCTGCGGTGTGTGGGGGAGCTTCTGAAGGTCTGGTATCAGTCAGGCTGTCCTTTTCATGCCCAAGTGATCGGCCATGCTCGAGCGGAGGAGCTCCCGAGAGGGCAGAGGGGACCCGCATGAATTCAGGCACGCAGAGAGACCGCCCCCGTCGCTCCTGGCAAAGCAGCCACAGCCCACAGAAGAAGAGGAGTCAATTTAACAGCAATCAGCTCCCTGATCACAAGCAGCCTGCAACCTGCCACCTCCACAATGACTTTACCATCCTCCTTCACTCTCTCTCTGCTTCGCTATCTCGCTCTCTTTCTTTCTTATTCTCCCTCCCTAACTCAGTTCCGCTCTTACTCCCACTTTCTCTTTGTACAAGATCACTGGCCCTCCCTTTGCACTCCCCCCTCCCCCACCCCACCCCCCGTTCTCTGTCTGTGTTTCTTTCAGTGTCAGGAAGCAACAAATTCCATTTATCCAGTTGCATGTACCCCACTAATATTTTGAAGGATTTTTACTTCTCAAGATATTTTGTAAACTGTAAAAATACTGTAAATATGTTTTGTGAATAAAAAAGAGGCACCAAAGTGTGGCCTTGTGGGATTGACACTGGCTAAGAATAGAGGAAATTTTCTGAAAGTGAACCAGACATGTAACCTTATCTGATTCAGTTTCACATCTCAGGAGCAGATGGTAAAATCTCAGGAGCAACAGGGCGCACATTTATTTTTGTTCTCTCGTTCGTAGGTTAAATGCTTTTTGGAATATGTGCCCTTTGACTGCATTTGAAATGCTCACACATGGGGGTATGGTGATAAAAAGAGGTCGGTGAACTATAACTGGTGGGATCAAGGTAAGGTGGACCATGAGATACTGATAAAAATGATATTTAGAATATAATTATTCTTATTTATTTATTTATTTATTTATTTATTTATTTATTGTAGAATATACATTTCCTGGAGAAAATGAGAAGAGGAATCCCTACTACACGGAGGTCACCATCTAGTACATGGGTCCCAAGCAATGCAGCTCTCATATAAGAGGACCATTAGGTCGTTCCTTGACTTAATTCAGTTCAGCAAATATCACCCGGTACCAATGGCGGCTGCTCTAAGACTACAAGGGAAGCTCCACTTCCTCTAATGTGTCAGAAAATAAATGCTCATATGTCGTATTTATATTGCTTTTAGATCGAGTTCAACTTCAAGACTAGCTCGTTCAGAATCAGGTATTTATTTTAGATTGTTTGACAAGATTTTCTTGTCATACATTTCCGTGCAGCACAGCGCATTAATCCTCCTGAAGCGCAGCTTCACTGGAGCTCTATGGAGGCACAGAGGGGCGTGGCTCACTGCAGAAAAGCTGGACAGTGATTGGATAAATGCACCAAAATCGTCACTTCCAGGGAAGCTCAGCTTCTCTGGGAGTGAATGGAGCAGAGGGCGGGCCAGGATGCTGGGCTGCTGCATGATGATTGGAGGAGTTGTCTAACGGGCGGAACCCCTTTTTGATTGACAGCATGTTTTAAATTAACACCGATCGTCTGGAGCGATTCACGCTCAGTCCCAGCGGATTTGCGAGAGAAGTCGTGAGACAACCTGCTGCGCGTAGTGTGATTTTTTGCTGGTGATATAAACCATTTCCATTTGTACATATAATTCTTTAAATAAAAACGTAATTACAGCCTTCTTGACTTTGCTCCTTGTTTCATATCATTAAAGGAGCTCTTGGAAGGGGAAACCAGCCAGCTAGCAAGCTGTGCTTAATATTGTTGACATTATTGTTGTTGTAATATTGTTATTTTGGCAAAGCCATTTAATAATCTTCTTTACGACGAGAGACTCAAAATTAAACAACAGGACAGACAAACGCCCAAGAAAAAAATCAGGGAAAAATAACAGGTCTTTTCAGCTCTCCTAGTATGAGGAGGTGAACTGGCTGACTGGAAGTGTTGAGTCTGGGCAGCGTCGCTGAACATGCAATCAATTCCTGGTATGTCCCACTCTATCCAAAATGACTTGATCTCTGCTGTTACAGCCACTGCTTCTGATCGTATCAAAGGTAAATTCAGACTGCTCCCTTTATAGCATGGCAGGTGGATGAAGTTCGACAGGGTCACAAACCATTTTCTCAAAAAGGAACAGAGGGCACAATTTATGTACAAATAATGTAACAAATTTCATGGTGTAGGCCTAAAGTGAGCTTCCCCTGTTTGAAAGACTAGCAGTCGCCACTGGTTTGGATGGTTGTCAGTTGTTAAGACATGTATTGAGTTAATAGGGTTTGAAAATAAAAGCATATACTAAGCTCTTTTTAGTTGTGGACTCATCATTTTTATTCATCTTTAAGTCTTTTCAAGGGCTCCTAAGTGATTGCAGGCTCAGTCCCCATATAATACAGCTGAGTGAGTATCTAGTGAGAGAGTACAGCTGCCCTCGGTTGGGTAGGGGGGCCTTTCCTCTCCTTCATCACTCAGTGTGATGCTACCCAGCGCAGGCATTTGTCTGCTAACATAACAGAATTGAGCTGTCCAATGATGAGATGGGACTTCACCAGTGTTGGTGGTGTTGTGTGATTGGGAGAGTCTGAACTGGTCATTTTAGTTTTATGAGTTTACAGGAATTTGTACTTAAATGTTATGTATTTATGGAAATGTGCTGACGTCTGATTAGCTGACAAGTAGTATGTTTACATCAGCCATAAGTGTGGGAGTTGCAGTGGCCACAAGGAAGCTTTGCCGTTTGTGCGCTACTGATAAAAGGTCAGTTCTAGCATGTGAAGCTGATTCTAGCCATGATGGTATCTTTAACACGTGAGTTACCATAACGTTAGAGTGTATGACTACAATTTCAGGACCTTGGTCCAGCAGTTACCCAGTTTTCTAATAAACTTTTGATTCACATTTTCCAATCCACTTCAAAACACTTTCACAGTAGCAGTGTTTTGCTTGGAGATAAACAGAGAAAGCAAGAGAAGATCAAGCAAGTGAAATCTAGTCAGTTTAGCTGATCCACAACTGAGACGATCTACTGTAAATATTGCTAAATTTACAGTAAATCAGTGAAATAACTACAAAATGTATGATTTGTGTTTACCCAAAAATGCACCAGCCAACCTTATAGCTAATGGTAAGTTTCAAAACTCGCTCTCAGGATGGACCATTTATTGTCAAATCCCAAGTCAGTTCTCCCTAAAATCAACCAGCATGTGGACTTTGCAGTGAGGGAGGATGAACGTGCCGGACTGTGTTTACACAAACATCACTGGTGCTACAGAGACGGCTACTCAGACATCCCTGTTTTGCTGATTCCAGCGTACAAATTGCTCATCAGACGTGCCAAGCACATTTGAGAGCAAAGACCTGGCCCCCAGGAGCCTTCTGTGCTCAGGACTGTTTTGAGCACACTCACTAGCACATGTTTAGGGAAGCTACAGCCGCTCTACCAACCTGGAAGAGCACATGGCATTGGTGAGCAGCTACATCAACAAATGCATCAGTGGCGTTACTATCTTCAAGACTGTCTCAAAATTCCCCATCCAGAAGCCATGGATGACTGCGGAGGTGCACACAGTATTGACAACCCGAGACTCCACTTACAGATCAGGTGATCAGGCTGCCCTGAGAACAGCAAGGGCCAGGAGGGCATGACGTGATCACTCTGCTAATCATCAATGTCTCCTCAGTGGAGATCATCTTGAGCACCAAAACCCTAAGAGAGCTGAGACCCTCACATAGACCTGCAAGACCAGCTTCATCGCCAAGAAGGCCCAGCTCTATTTCCTGGTGAGACTGAGGACAGCACCTCATCCCCCTGCCATCCTCACCACATTCTACAGAGGAACTACAAAAAGCATTCTCTGTAGCTGCATCCCAGCATGGTACAGAAGTAGTCCAGTTTCAGATCGCAAGACCCTACAGAGGATAGTGAGGACAGCTGAGAAAATCACTGGGGTCTCACGTCACTCTGGCACAGACATTTTCTGACCAGTCCGGTTGTCTGGAGAGCTCGGTAACATCTGCCTGAAGGCAGCAATTCAAAGAGAATGGCTTAGGTGTGTGAGGTCCTCGCAGATGTTAGTTGCGAAGACCTCACACAGTTGAATCCCGACGATCCTTTGTGCGCTGGCGACAATGCTTTGAAGGGCCGCCCTGTTAGCTGTGGTGCAACTGGACTACCATGCTGAGATGCAGTATGTTAGAATGCTCTCTAAAGAGCAATGGTAGAAGGTTACCAGCGTCCCTTGTGGCAGTCCAGTATTCTTCAGTGGCCTCAGGAAGAACAATCACTGCTGTCCCTTCTTCACCTGCGCCCTGATGTTTGTGGTGCTCCATGTAAGGTTTTTGAAATGTGCACTCCCAGAGGCTGGACACCCTCTCCACCCTTTCTCCGCCAATGAAGACTGGAGTGTAGTCCGCAACCCAGGATCTCCTGAAGTTCACAATGAGCTCCATGGTCTTTGCAACATTCAGAGCCAGGTTGTTCTCTGAGCACCAGTCCACCAGGTTCTGTACCTCTGTCCCTTCTGTTGGCTGATTCAGTGTTGTTGGTGATTAGCCCGATCTTAGTTGTGTCATCCACGAACTTGACTGCTCTTGGAGTTACATGCAGGGACACAGTCGTGAGTGAAGAGGGAATACATAATGGCACTGAGCACACACCCCTGTGGTGTTCCAGTGCTCAGGGTGATGGTAGAGGTTGTGTTTGGGCCCATTCTCACCACCTGAGGACGCTCTGTCAGAAAATTCTGGATCCAGTTGCAGAGCTATGGTCCACAAATAGAATCCTCACATATTTGTTTTGTCTCTCCACCGGTAAATGGCACCGGTAACTATATTCAGGTCCAATCTACCAATGATAAAATATATGACCATAGTTTCAATTTGTCGTTGAGGGAATTTTTGCTTGCCTTGGCTTGTCCATGTCTCCATGAAAGCTTGGGATGACTGATGACTAGATCCATACATACAGGTGTTGTTTTTCTCAGATCTGGTGCTTTCTAGAAAAGCTTCGGCACTGTAACTATATGTCAATTTCTAACGGTGCTCCTGCTCCTTAAGAATTAAAGCCTGCATTTCAAGCACATTCTTATTTAGTCTCTGGCACTTGTGAGGTAGAAGTCATGTTTTTTTTCTGTATAAACTTTGCGTTTTACGCAGAACCAGCCAGCCTGTGAGCTTCACTGCACTCGGTCTTCTGCGACAAAACAGTATACGCATCTTCATCAGTAGAACATTATTTTGGCCCATATGTGCATTTGCCAGTGTAAATGAACTGTTACATACTTTCTGCAGCAAAACATGTACGGAGTAACATTACATCTCAAAAACACAAGATGGCGCAGTCACTGATGACATCAGACTTCGTTCAATATTCTTCGATTTTTTTTATATATATTCAAAGTTTCTTATATATATGTCTGCAGTTTCTAATATATAACCAGATTTTCTTCCATATATTCAGAATTTCATTATTTTATTTTACTTTATTTAAAATAAACACAGCACAGGGTTAACAGAAATATTTGGTGCATGGGCAATACTTAAACTGTGCAAACACATTTGTACATTTTCTGTGTCTTAGAACCCATACAAGTCACTGGGAAGTTGCTGAATCAGTAAATGTTTATGTAATGTTCAGTGCGTATATAATTTGTTTATAATATTCTTCCATAGATGGTACTCGTTTTCCATAGTTAATAATGCATGGTCGTACATTACCAGTGTAGTGGTGCACTTAAAATTCAGTAACTACGTAAAAATGTATATGAAAACTAAAATAAAATGTATATGAAAACTAAAGTTACACTTAAATAATTCTTTGCTACTGAGATGCAGGTGATCAGGCCAGTCCAAATCTTCATGTTTTAGTTGAGAAGTGCAGCTGGGGGGCTAATGTTGCTAACAAACACTAGAAGCTAATAGTCACCCAAATCCATTCTGAAATGTAGCAACTAGTGTAGCAACTAGTGTAAATTGCATAAATTTAATTTTTCAATTATGTTTTTTGTGGGTTTTTTGTGTAAAAGAGATGTGTAAGCATGAAGAGTCTTTTTAAGGTTTAAAGAACCACTACACAACGTGGAGGTTATGTGCAAAAATTTTTTTGCTCTCCTTTGTACTAAAGGTAATTTGGTGAAGTGTATGGAATTATGAGAGTGAATGCTAGTTGATAGGTCTGTGTAGTTTAAGGGGTTAAGTCCCATACAAAGCAATAGGGAGAAATGAAGGCAAAACAAAGCATATGGTAGCAATGCTCTGGAAGACAAAATGATAAAGAGTATACAGATCGCTAACAACAAACACACTAATTAGCCCACGATCAGGTCTACACACATGCACACACATGGTAGAGCTATTTTGGTCCCCTGTGAAAGTTTAGTAAACTCAGCTGGCCCCTCTGGCCCGTATCTTGCAGGCCTGTGGCCGTGCAGGCATAGAGCTAAATCATAGGCTGACAGGGCCCTTTCTTTTTATAGCTGCCCCCTGTGTAACCAGCCCAGAAAAGGGAAGAGGAGAGGTGACAGCAGCACACACACACACACACACACACACACACACACACACACACACACACACAGATATACGAGCACCAACAATCCAACATACATACATGTGCATACAAGACACATATATGCACACACTGGCTTTATATGTTCTAAATATAACAATGATCTTTATGCACTGCTGCATTCACTGTGCACATTCACTGCATTTGTGTTGAGATTATAAATCATAATCATGAAATGTTCTCATCGTGTAAAGGGCAGCTGCTGTTTTCGAAAGGTGTTCAGAAAAAGATACCACTAAATACTGTACTACATACCTTAGTAACCTTTACATACCTGGAGGACACATGTTGTCACTGTACATTAAAAATAGACATTGTGGCGGTCTCCAAAATGACAACTTTATTCAAGATTCACGATTCAGTCCCAGGTTCTTCGTCACAAACACAGTTGTACAATTACAATGTATGCTCCTGAAATGTCTATGCAATGTAGTTACAATAAATTAAAGAGAAAACTAAAGTCTAGAACCAAGTAATAAAAAAATCTAGAAAAAGTATATTCAAACAAATATTACAAGTGTAAACAAGATCTGAAGTGTGCAAATGTGCAGAATACAGTATGTACTATACAGTACTGTTAATGTACATAGAAATAAATGAGTCACCAGGTTAGATATAATTAGATGCATTTCTGTGAAAAAATCCTAAGTGGGATTGTGTGGTTGCTATAAAACCAGTGGTTGTAGACATTTAAACACCAAGCCATTTATGTTTAAGCACAGCTGAATGCTTAGCCACATTTACAGATTGATTATTTATAATTAAACCACAATAACCAGTTACACCAGCGTCATTTTCTATAACTGTTACACCAGCGTCAGTTTTTACAACTGACCTAAGCTTTAATAACTGACCTGAGCTTGAAGTCTGTTTTCATATAAAGCCCCCCAGTTCTGGAATGCCCGTCCAAATAACGTTTGGGATTCAGACACAGTCTCAGTTTTTAAGTCCACGCTGAAAACATACTTGTTTAGTTTAGGTTTTTTGTAATGAAGGGTGTAGAGCTGGGAGGTGGTGGGCACAGAGATTTCAAGTAAACTGGGATGCTGGTGACGCCACTCCTCAGGTTCTCTCAAGTGTGTTGATGGTGGAGGTGCGCCGGTGTCTCAGTGTACTCTCATGTCTGTTGTACCCCTTGGTTCTACCCTTTCTTGCTAGGCTGCTATAGAGAACCATGCCGGAGTCAACTTGCACTCCAGTCCTAAAACTTACCGTGTAAATGTAAGCAGAACTAACTCTGTTCCCTGTTTTTTTTTTTCCCAAGGGGAGCGGCTACACATATGTCTAGCTCGACCAATCACCATTGGGACCCCAGGCCACCACCTTCCCAGGTCTGGTACCCCGTGCAAGATGTCCTCAACTGGCTCGACTGCTTTTTCTCCCCATATGCTCCTCCCCCAGCCAAGGGCAACTGCTGTTTAAAGCTCCAGCAGCGATTATTCTTCCTGTTCCTGTTGTTATTGACTAGAGACTCACAGCTACTCATATTGACTCACTGTACCGACTATGTTAGCCATAGATGGCCAATCTGCCAATATATTAATTCATGAAGGCCTTTTTTTGTCAATTTTCTCAATAGAGACTCTTTTTCTTTCCCTCTGGGTTGACCAGAGTAAGATGAGTTCCCCTTTTGAGTCTTGGTTCCTCCTGAGGTTTCTTCCTCCAGCTGAGGGAGTTTTTCCTCGCCTCTGTCATCTTTGGCTTGCACACTAGGGGCTCGGACCTGGACTCTCTAAAGCTGCTTTGTGAATTGAATTGAATTCTGAGTCTGCTGTGTCTTGCTCTACAGTTGTTTCTCCGAGTTTGTGTTTCTCGGTGTTTTGTCCATTTCCAGCTGCCTTAGGCATAACGTCACAAACTCTCCCTCTGACACACATTTTGAAGGCGACTCTCTCCATACATTACATAACTGACTCGACCATAAAAAATGATTTTTTAATCGATCAATACTTTGCCCCTGATCAACCAATCAAAAGTGCACAGATGTTCTGCCACTGGAATGGTTCCATAATTCTACACGAGTTCGGAGGAGAAGTGGCCCCTTCAAAAAGATGAATAAAAATAACACTTAAGAATGAACTACTGAGCTAGAAAGTTCGGTTTAACGTTGTGAAGGCATGTCCTGGTTAAAGAGTTATATGGTCTGAGCATAGAAGCTCCTCCTGAGCCTCTCTGTTCTGGCCACAATACTCCTGAAGGGTCTTCCTGATTTCAGCAGTCCAAGCGGACAGTTACTGGGGTGAGATGAGTGTCCGATGATCCTGGTTGCTCTGGTCATGCATCTCCTGGTATAAATATCCTGCAGAGATGATCGAGCTGATCTGGTGCAGTGCTCTGCCAACCCGGAGACAAAACCACCAATTCTCAGCATCTGTGGTCTGTAAGGAAGTTGAAAATCCAGGCACACAGGTGGTTGTTCAGTCTCAGGTCCCTCAGGTTTTTGAACAGTGTGTTGCACAATATTTCATCCTCATCATCCTGAATTCTCCAGTACCTGTGGGTTGTCTTCCCTGTCTTTATTGTGATTGCTGGTTTTCCCTACTTTCTTCAAGTAGCGTTTTTATAGCAAAAGGTGAGATTCACCTGCCCATTCACCTGCTAGACTCCACGTTTGGGTTATCTGTCTCCCGACAAGGGTTAACTTCCACTGTCATTTCTGTGGTTTAATCCTGGGTACACCATAGCAGAAACGGAGGTGAAGAATTGGGTTTCCTGGTCCTGACAGCAGCGCTGCAGGGGCCCAGAGATGCCGTCCGCTCCCAGTACTTTTCTGATGTAGACTTGATGCAGCGGCCTGCGTACATCACGCTATGCACTGGTGATGACTTTACCACACTCCGTTTGCAAGCTATAGCTGTCACTAGTCACATGGCTAGCATAAGTACGAATAGCCTCTAAATGGGTGTAGAGTTTGTTGGATGGGTGGATTTGCTTTTAAAGTCTGCGATTGTGCGCACATTGGGCGCATGTCTCTCTGGTGGAAGTGCAGCTCTCAGTACCAACATTTTGCAGCCATATTTATATATAATTGTCATTTTACATATGTAATTTTTCATTTATGTATTTTTTTCACGTCACTTTGAAAGTTTCCTAATGTATCTTTTCTAAGAACAAATTTTGAAAGCCTGTGTATGGTTTGTTAATATTCAGTTATTCAGAATATCAATTTCATAGTGAAAGCCCTAATATATTAAAACTGCACATATTTCTCACAGAAGCACAGAATCAATCACATCATATAATCATAACAGAACGCCACACTCACACCCAGATATGATATAGTAGCACAGGACAAGTGGCAACATTAAACTGACCTAACCTATTCATCACCTGTCCGTGAAAACAAATCCCATGCTCAGGATCCTGGCCTGCCCAGTAAATTAACTTGCATTATGATGGTTCAGAGAATGGAGTCCAGGCACAATTGCCTGACACCTGGTTAAAATATCAAGGTCATAATTACCTGATTGTGTCTGTGTGTACGTCCTTAACTCAAAAACATGACATTTGGCATCTCAGATGGGGATATGGATGCAATGCAGTGTCTTTACATTGATGTGTTTTCTCATGATTTAGACTAGTTAAATAGACTTTATGTTTCAGAAAAAGTCTATAAAAGGTGCAATAGGCTAATTTTCAATACATATTCATGGCCTGATGTACCATCAGAGTAACACTGTGTAAACTCTCAGAATTAGATGTATATGTGTGAGAAGATGGAACATAGAATATGTTGTGATGCACCAATATACGTTGATCAGCCATAACATTAAAACCACATGCCCAGCATTGTGTAGATCTCCCTCATGCAGCCAAAACAGCTCTGACCCATAAAGCCATGGACTCCAAAAGACCTCTGAAGGTGTGCTCCAGTGTCTAGTATGTTGCCAGATGGGATTATAGGTTAGACAGCATGCTCTGTGTTTTGGCTGTGTTCTGGCATTCTGTGTATTGGCACCTCCTACTTAAACATCGTTGCAGACCAGTGGCCTCTTTCAGCAGCGTAATCCTTGCTACCACAGTGCAAATTTTGTTCAGGAATGGTTTGAGGAGCATGAAAAGGAGATCAAGGTGTTGAATTGGGCTCCAATTTTCCCAGATCTCAGTCTCTTCAAGCATCTGTGGGATGTGCTGAACAAACTAGTCCGATCCACAGAGGCCTCACACTGTGACAACAGCACACCTTCAGAGGTCTTGTGGAATCCATGCATTGATGGGTCCCAGTATTAGGCAGATGGGTTTAATGCAGTGACTGATGCATGAATAGGAATGTACTTAATCTCTTTGTCTCTGAACTGACATGTTCTGTTTCGTCTAGAGCTTGCTTTCATTGTCTTTTAAACCATGCACCTCAGTGTTTTACATACCTCTGACTTTGACCTTGGTGGTACCCATTTTTGATAAGGAAAAGATGAAATAATAGCTTGATATTTTGAGTTACTGACTTAAAATAATATTACTAATATACATATTGTGTCCAAATAATGAGAGATCATTTTAAAATATGTGTTTTGTAGTTCTGTCTAACTGTCTGTCTATGGCACTACCTCACTGGCAAAGAAGGAGAAGGAGGAAGGTGTACAGGATGCAGCAAATTCACTCCAAACTCAATCTGCAGCCGTTGTCAATATGCATTACAGACATAATCAAAGCCAAAACAACAGCGTCGTTCAGGCTTACGACAACAATAATGTTTCACTTCCAGAAAATAATGGGAGGAAAGAAATCAATGGAGTTATGCTGGGAATCATACCCAAATAGATTTAAAAATTATTATCTAAGGAGCTAAACTCTTTTCAATAAGAGCAGGAATGTGCTCTTTTGTCTTCTATAGTACATTAGAGAGGGTTGTTAGACTCACAGTGAGAAAAGCCCGAAGAAAAAAAAAGTCGGAACCAGCTAAAATTGAGTTAATACTGGCAAGCTTACAGCTCTCTCTATAAAGTGTGACCTTGGGCCGCTGCTCAGCGATGAGAAAGCAGTTGTCCTGCAAGTATTTCATTTAAAAACACACCTTAAGGTTTGTCTGAGGCCACTCTCCCCAGTGCTACTTCATACTGTAGAAAGCCATTTTGTTTTTCATTTAGCCTAGTGACCTGAGGGATTACATTCATACAGTGTGTTACCGAGGTAATGGTCTGATACCGAACCACTCCTAAACTCGCCAGCTACCAAGACTACGGAACAACGGCCCATCTGTGTTTGTGCTGCCATAACAAATGGCTTGAGGTTGGTCCAAGATCTAAATGCGTGATTAAAACCCAAAGATTTTGAGGCTTTCCCAGATTTTTCCAGATATTCAGCGCAATTTAGTAAACTCCAATGCCACACACCCCAATTACTGCAAGACACCATCAACACACACTGAGTTATGGGCAGGCAGGGAGCCATCCTACCCACCCAGAGAGAGAAACTTTAATTGTGCTTTCTTGGACTCCCGGATACAGATGACTGTAGCATCGCTGGGGATTATACTGAAGAAAGGGCCAAAAGCTTAGACAGTTGCATCACTCCGGAGGCCTATTTTCAGCGTCTTAAGGACATCGTTCATTAATCATTCATTAATTATCAGTCAATGAAGTCCCAGCCCATTCACAGCACCATTTCCTCCATATTGCACCTTCAAAATACAGCTCTTTAGACCAGGCACCATGTCTCAGTTATGTCATTTTAATTAAAATCACGGCCCAAAAACGAAAAGTGCAGCTAATATGCAAACAAATTATTTGGGTTTCAATGAAATGAAAATAAGAAAATGTATCGTCTTGGTTCAGCGAGGTATGAATAATATAAAGAAATGTCCAAAAAAGGTGTTTGTGCACATAATTACGGTTACTAGCGACAGGTTCAGGTTACTGATGAATTCAAGGAACATCATTCATAGCAGTTATTCATAGGAAATGTAATATGTACTGAGTATGGATGAGTGTATATATGAGTGAATATGAACTATACAAAGATCTTGGGATCAGAGCTTATCGTTGATGGTCATTTCTCCTGTCTGATTTGGCTGATTGGATGGGACTGGAGACAGCAGGGCACCTCGAGCAGCTGCCTCTGTTTAGAAAAAGCACCTAAATGAGGAGGAGCCATTAACGCTTCAGTCCATTTCCCAGCATGCTGACTCAGTTACAGTAGAGAGGGTCAGGAGAAGGAAAGGTGAAACCTCTGAAGGACATTTTGTTCCTGACTCTATTCACTGTCCTTCATCCTGGAGAGTGATGGAATAGGGTGAGGGTAGGGAGGGTTGAGCTCCCCCGTAAAACGGAGCACCCTGCCCTGCGTGGGCTTAGCATGTTAGTAGGGCTGCTCTAAGAGTTTGCATTCCCAAAATGAAGCCCCACAAAAAAAACTGTACATCGTGCAACAACCCGTTGAAGTACTAACATCACTACTTTGTTAACATATTTTTGTTGTTGGCACCAGTCCAGACTTAATCCAAGCTGTTTGAATGCAGCATCTGGCATCTATGGACCTGGATTAATCCATGAAAAGCAGTCATTAATTAGAACCTGCAATCGGGTGCCATTCTGTTCCAGTGATACTTATTTAGTCCACTCACCAAGCAAAAAAAATGCTT
This sequence comes from Hydrocynus forskahlii, assembly GCA_037974365.1. NCBI lineage: Eukaryota > Metazoa > Chordata > Actinopteri > Characiformes > Alestidae > Hydrocynus > Hydrocynus forskahlii. The sequence continues at coordinate 993,282 of JBBPCX010000141.1, read as the reverse complement.
TGAAAAGGATATTTTTGTTATTAAAGTCAAATAAAAAAATCAGATTTAACTGTGTTTATAACAACTCCATTATCTGTTTTTGTGGTGATACATCAGTGTCCAGCTAAAATGATGATGATCTAGCTTTAGATAAAAATTCACTATTTAAGAAAATATAAATAAAAATTCATTCATTCAATCATTCCTTTTGTGCAACCACTTAATCCTCATTAGGGTCGCAGGTACCTGGAGCCTATCCCGGGGCCAATGGGCGGAAGGCAGGGACTCACGCACACACACCATTCACTCACACGCTCACTATGAATAAAAATATGATTTAAAATTAGGCAAGCCCTTTTTATCAGCAACAATTCTGACAACATGGCCGATTTCTCTTTTTGTGCACTACATTCTTTTTTACACCTGTTTCTTTAGTTACAGTTGTTATTTTTACCATCCTTTTGGCAAGCAAAGTGTGATCGTAGTCCAGATGTGATCTATGTTGTAAATATAATGCCAGTGAGAGATTTATACACCAATCAGTCATAAGATCAAAATAACCTGCCTAAAATTATGTACTGTATATTGTATATTCTCCAAGACCTTTGAAGGTTTTAGTATCCATAAATCAGAGTTCGGAACAGTTTGTATAACACAGCCCACAGATGCTCAATTGACTCGAAATCACATGATGTAAAAGAAAACATGATTCTTCAGACCAGGCCGTCTTCTTCCATTGTTCCATTGTCCAGTTCTGATGTGTCCATTGTAGACGCCTTTAGAGGTGGACAGGAGTCATCATGGGTAGTCTGACTGGTCTGCAACTACACAGATCTCTACACAGCAAGCTGCAGTGCACACATCTGTATCGTAGCCAGCATGAAGCAATTTGTGCTACAGTAGGTCTTCTGTGGGATCAGACCAGGCAGGTTAGTCTTTGCTCCCAACAAGCATCAGTGAAACATGGACATCTGTGACCCTGTTGCTGGTTTGCCGGTTGTCCTTCCTTGGACCACTTTTGGTGGGAATTAACCACTACATAACATGAACGTCTCACAAGAACTGCTACTTTGGAGATCCTCTGACCAGGTCTTCTAGTCATCACAATTTGGCCCTTTTCAAAGTCATGCTTTTTGCCAATACATCAATTTAAAGAACTGACTGTTCACTTGTTGCTTAATATATTCCACCCTATAGTGTATATATCTATCTATCTATCTATATATATATATATATATATATATATATATATAATATATCTATATATATATATACACACTATAGGGACAAAAATATTGGGATGCCTGACTGTTATACTAACAGGAACTTTAATGACATTGTATTAAAATACATAGACTTAATTATGGAGTTGTTCCCCCTCTGCAGCTAGAACAGCTTCCACTCTTCTTGAAAGGCTTTCCACAAGATTTTGGAGTTTCTGTGGGAATTTGTGTCCATTCATTCTGT
>JBBPCX010000141.1:975331-990752 GCA_037974365.1 Hydrocynus forskahlii | reverse complement strand
CTAGAGTGAAGGATCTCCACACATGTGACGTGTGTCTGTCTCCTCTGCTGCCGTGTCTCTCGTCTTGTTGTGGTTTTTCAGTAGATTCCCCTCATGCCAATGTTACCGACCTTTTTATGAGGGGACTAAAATAATTGGTTAAGTCACGGCACACGTGTCAGCGTAAGCCAATCAGAGACAGAGATTGCATTGTGTACACAAGCGCGCGCACGGAGAGAGGAAAAAGACACGCGATTAGTCGACTTCTTTCAGGGGACGTCAACTTGTGCCTCTGAAGTTGACTTTTCTGTTAATGCCCTAGTTAACAGCCACCCACACTAGCAGTATTATGAGGGAGACCAAGGGCCATTTTACCCAGAGAGAGTGAGCATAATTATGCACTACATTCATCTGTCAATCACATCCTAATAGCAATAAGGAAAAAATCAGCAGAATTCAGTAAAAAACACGACACATCAGTCACTGACACTTCTTCCCACCCAACAACAAAATAAAACATTTGGCTGTTCATTTGGTTACCGTTACTGAACGTATGAACAAATAGATGAATAAATAAGCAAACAAGCCCCATGGAGTGCAAACCAGATGTTCCCACAACATCACAACCCACAGCCACTCATGAAAACTCAGCTCTACCCATTTGTCTACTTTTTACTGTAGGAAAATACAAACCAGAAACAAAATGTAAGACTGATTTTGTATAGAATGTTACTCAAGGGTTGGCCGGCACAAAGTGTCAGTTCCTCCTTCTGCCTGCATTCTGCTCCTCTATGCACCAGCCCCACTCCAAACTGATATTATTTTAGCCAGGCAGGACACCGATCAGAATATTCATAAGCTATTGATCTAAACAGCCACCAAGACCCACCCCCCACCCCCTCACCCCCGTCTCTCCATCTTCTTGACCCACCTCTCTTCATTCTCTTTCTCTCGTTTTCTTTTCTCTACTCAAGGCTGCGCAAAGGGGACAAAGGTTAACTGATTAGACTGAGGAAAAAGTAGAAAAGGATCGAGTTGTGAATAGGCCGTTTATTAACGGTACACTCAGGTTGAGTGTAAAACTGTGCCAAGGGTGGTGGATAATGTGGAATGGAGACAATGTCCATTGAGGATAGATTATTTTCATAAAATTAAAAGAAGGAGGAGCCAGAATTATGCTATAGAGAGTAGGAAAATAGAAGGTGGACCAACCATAGATGTACATATACAGGTGCCAAATTGATCGTTACTCTCAGGAATGAATCTGTGCTTCTGCCATACTGGAACACTTGTATACAAATACAGGTGTATTTGGATGTGATGAGTTCTCATGATTAATTCGACTGTAACTTTCAAATCCAAATTTCACCATCACTTCTTCACATTGCCAGCTATTTATTCTACATAAAATACCTGGTTTACAAACATATACCATGTACAAGTGTTGGCAGGATTGTATGACTGAGTGGAATTGGATACAACTAAATTGGGGACAGGAATGATCACTGGTCATCCTCCACTTTTGTGCATTTGCTAGGTTTGCCCTGAAACTTTGTACTTGGTTTCCAACTTGGCCTGTCATGGATGATAGGTTTGTGAGCTTATCTGTGTCTGAGGTAAACCCACACTGGGGTGCTACCCCATTCCTAAATAACAGTGTCAGAAACCACATAATCTAGTCTACTTGAAATTGCTTGACTACTGACTTGGGCATGTTGTTCACACAATGCTAATTAAAGTAAAGTGGTCCCATATAGTCCCATGTGAACACACCACAGCACAGTACACGGTGTGAATTTTTTCTCTCTGTACTTAAGCAATTCACCAAGTGAAGAAGTGGGCAGCCAGCGACACAGTGCCCGGGGAGAGGTGTGTGGGGACAGTTCCTTGTTTAAGGGATCTCAGTGGTGCCACTTCTGATCATAGGCAACTCCCTAATCACTAGGCCACCAGCCACCCCAAATTAGTACATAAAACTGCTTTATTTGTTTGCTACAATTGTCTTGTGGACCCAGTGCAAGACTAAGGCAGCAAAGACTAAGGTACAAAACAAGTCTTGGCTCATGGACTACATTTGCGGTAAAGAGGAAATTGTGTAAGTTTTTATGATTTTTGGACACGTTACTCCTTTAAGCGCTCATCAGCCAAGCCCTTGAAAAAAAGGACCTTCAGCTATAAATGTCTAATCTAAAACAATCCAAAATATGCCTTTACAGTATCTATTTATACTCATTGCTGAATATATAAGGTCTTATTTTAAGAAGCTAGAATAATGCTCAGAAAGCACTTTCAGACAGAGACCCACATATCTTCTTACAGTTTTACTCACAGTGTCCGGCCATCTGAGTGCCTATAAAGTGTCATCATTTTTTAACAGACATATAAGCCTCTATCTGGGACAGATCAACAGGCGTGAAATGAAAAAGGGAGACATTTTGGAACTAAATGCTGATGACTCTAATTACACTTTTAAATGCTCCACTAGTCTCACCCAGTGTCGCCGCATGCATGCCATACTTTTCAGGGCACCCACGCTGTACTTAAACAGCCATTTAGTCCTATGTAATGAATCGAAATCCCAAGTAGGCTTTAACCGTAAATGAATAGAGGTATAGCATTTCTAATGCTAAGAAGGAAGTAAAAGTATAGATAGGAGAGGGTTCAAAACCTCTACATTATTTAGCACTTCAGTATTACGTTGCACTGAACATAAAATATTAAATAGTGTCTCATTTTGATAATCTCGCTAAAAGTTTTGGAAATTACAGATTACCAAAACCTCAGATGGATTAGTAATTAGGTTTATTCACTACAGACTAACCAGTCGTTTTTTCTTTAAACATAGTTTTACGGCACATGGTACTTTTTGCTCTTCAGACATGGTATTTTTTGCTCTTCAGTTTTGCTCTTCAGTCTGAAAGTTTTCTGAAGCCATTTCAAACCGAAGAGGTTTGTAGTAGTGGACTTCTTTTGTATAATGCAATGCCTGCAACTAATTATTAGACAAAAGCATATCACTAAAAAGACCATGGACAGGACACCTTACACACTCAAGACTCACACCATTGAGATTCGACTCAGGCTCCCACCTTAGCTTGCGCCTCAGAAACTCAACTCGTACTCACACATCAGAGACTCAGCTTGTGTTTACACATCAGTGACTCAACTCAGACTCACATATCAGATATTCAACTCAAACTCACACATCAGAGACTCAACAAGTCTCATAGACTTGTTTTGGATTCACATCCAAAGCGACTTCCATTCTCTAACTACAGGGGGCAGTCTCCCTGGAGACCCAGTGGTGGTGTGCCGAAGGTAGGATTTGAACCCATGACCTCTTGGTCCAGTGGAAAGTATCCACCCACTAGACCACCACCACTCAACCTCAAAGGCTTAACTTGGATTTACAATCCAGAGTCTCAGATTCTGATTGCTGATTGGTACCTCAAGACCTAAATTTGCACCTCAGATACTCTCATACCTCAGTGACTTGCACAACAAAGACTCAAGATTCAACTTGGAACTGACCATTTCTGCTGGTTACTGCTTAATAAGGTTAATTAGCTTGTTAATTAGCTGTTGATAATATAGTTCCATATATTGGCTTAACAAGGCTTAATACGGGTATAATAATGGCATCCTTAAATTGCAAAGGCTTATATAAAAACAAAAACAACAAAATAGGAACTTGTAAACATTGAATAAGCATAATTTACTATCACTGCCTAATAATATAGTGATTAGCAGCTAGAAAATAACCATCTAATAGTCTGATAAGGCTTAATTAGGGTTTAACTTCACCTCATAAGTTTTATCAGTAGTATTTACAGGGATTTGACACTTCTTTGAAGGAAGGAAATATATCTCAGTGGAAAAGGGCACATATCATTTAACCATACACTGAGAGGGGTAGGAAGTAAGCATCTGTTTTAATAATTATGATCTGTTATGCTTCTAGTGAAATCAATGTGAATAATACAATTGATTTTTAAAACGGATTATTTTTGTATTGTCTTGGTAATAAAGCTTTTCATTTAAAAGCATTGATTTAAAAGAAGTAAAGGAGGAAGGGGCATGAGAATGAAAAAATGGTGTTAAAGTTTAAATGAGTGCAGTGTGTCATTACTCTGCAGCAATAAAAATAGTAAGTAATAAAAGATGGAGGTACAGAATCAGAAGAAAAAGAGGCAGAAAGACACGAGGCAGAGAGAGCATGAGAGAGAAAGAATGAGAGAGAGAGAGAGAGAGAGAGAGAGAGAGAGAGAGAGTGCAGGAAATGGGGGGAGGATTAAGAGAAGAATTCCACCAAAATCCTTAGTTTTTGAGTTCGTCTTGATTGTGTGTTGGTCATGTGAAGCGTTTTGCTCTGCTCAATCTGCTGCTTGAATTGGAAGCACCTGCCTGGTAAATTTGGGTAAAATCCCGTCTTGAAAAGAAGCAAAGTAAAGTAGCATGTAAATGTTTCATATCTACGATCTCATACAGCATGACGACAGACAATCCATCAAGACAAGAGACAGTCACTCCTTTCTGTATCTTAAAAAAGTAAAGAACGATTCAGGGCTAATAATTCCAGAAATTCTCACTGATTACAGAATGATGACCTTGAGGTATGGTGATTAGGAATGAGTCGGAGGTACAGGAAGCAAGAGAGAGAGAAATAAGGAGCGTGTGTTTGTGTGTGCGTGTGCGTGTGTGTGTGTGTGTGTGCATGCATGTGGGGCTAAAGAGCAGAATGTCTGCTCAAGTAGATCAGTTCTGTGATGGCAATGAAATGTGACAGGCTCAACCGTTGGAGGCCATGCGAAAAAACAGTCACCATACGGCCACAACAAGCACGGGGTGACAAGCACTAGAGTAACACTTCTGACAAGCTCTGCCCTCTCTCTCCCTCTGTGTGTGTGTGTGTGTGTGTGTGTGTATGTGTGTTGGAGTCTAGCTTACAAAACAAACAAAAAGGTCTATAACAAAAAATAGGACATATTCACAATAAAACGTTAAATATGATTTCAAACTCAACCAGTGGTCTAAACTGGGTCTTAGAAGCAAAGGGTCACACAAAACAGACAATATTATTAACAGTTATGATCATGTCATGTCTCCCCTCATACATGTTCTGTATCAAGTTAATGAACAGTTAATGAATTAACTGTTTTAGCTCAAGTCAATAATTATCACATTATCGATTTGAGTAACACAGGTGAGTAGCACAAATGAACTTTGATGGAGAAGGAAAAACTTCATTAACTTACAGTGGACTTTTATGCAGAAACAGTTTTCCCAGGTCATTAGTGTGCTTGTGTCACGCCGTCTTCTTGCACTTTCAGCAGGCACACACACAAGTTGTCTTTATTCTCCTTTACTCATAACACCAAAACAAAACCGGCTGGAGAGCCAGACTTTTGGAATACAGATTCTCAAACTCAAGAAAACAGGAAACACAAAGCTTACTGTGATGGACAACCCACACCAGAAACAGCACCTAAACCTCCTTAAGTACACAAAGAAAACCCCAAAGCCAAATCACCAAACACAAACACGATACACAAATACGCAACAGCTGCAACTCATTATCTAATAAAGACCTAACTGAAATACAGAGCAGAGCAAGCACACTATTGTTCGTCTTAAGTTTTATTATAGTCTTTATCCTTCCGTTCACCTGTTTTTTGGCCCCCTACTCCTCCCAGGGCTTTCAAGATAGAGACACCTATCCAACTCTGAAACACCGGGCCTGATCTGGAATAGCGTGCTCGTTCCCAGCTTTTTGCTACATCTAGTCGTTCGTTCGTTCGTTCATTCGTTATTCCAGTTTTTCTGGTGAAAAATGTGGCAAAAGTATTGACACCCTGATCTTTCAGATCAGGAGATAGTGCGAAACCCACCAAACTTCATATGAGACCTCAGGCCAACTTCCCCAACACACAAGCGCCGTCGGTGATGACCTGCACTCGTCTTTTCCTTTTCTTTCGCTCATCTCATTTTTCCTCTTTCACTTCCATTCATTTTTAACCCCATTGAAATGAACGCAGTTTCAGAAGAAGAAACTTTCAGGCTCCATACAGTGACCAAACCTTATGAAACTTCATATGAGACCTCAGGCCACACCCCTAAATACACACCTGTTTAAACTGAACAATATGGCTGAAAGTATTGGGACACACACACACACACACACACACACAAATGCTAATGCTATGCTAATGCTGTGCTAATGTTATGCTAATGCTAATGTTAATGCTATATTAATACTAATGCTAACACTAACGCTGATGCTAATGCTAACGCTAATGCTGTGTTCTGCATTTGATCAGGCACACTTTGCATTTTCTCTGCAGAAATGCAGTCTAGTTATGAATCATTTCTGTTGGTCCATTCATAATGATTTTTCATATTAAGCGAATAAGTAAAAAAAAAAAAAGACAAAAACAGAGATAGGGTGTTTTGTTCTGACAGTGACAATATATGTACCATTCATGCAGGGCATGCATTAACAGCATATGACAATTCAGTGAAGAACTTGACTAAATGATTTTAAACTAAAGAGCAAATATCTGACCACTATTTTGCAGTTATTTAGTATCATTTTGATATAGTTTGTCTTCTATGTAAGGTTGATAACAGTAAAAGGCAGTGATGTGATGACACAATCTAAGTCTCTCTAGGGGATGGTTTTGGCTAATCACATAATGTTGACATGAATAAAAGGTAAGCCTGTTTCACTCATTCTCCCACTTGTGTCTTCATTTAGCCAGCGCTGTTGTTAGTGTGTTCACGTAGCCTGCATGAGCAGCAGGAACTGCAGCACTGCATCTAAAGAACAGCCACAGAGCCTACAGTGAAACAAGCAAAGACAGCCAATGAAGTTAAAAAGTCTGGACTGGGTTTACCGTGTGTAGGGACGGGAGAGATGGTGTTCCTTGGAGGAGTGGAGGGAGCCAGTTGAAACGTAAGCCTGAATGATAGGATTAAGGTAGCTGGGTGCAGACAACATTGTCACTCTGTACGCAAGAGTTAGTGATTTGAATTTAATTTGGGCCTCCATGGGTAGCCAAAGTAGGTCAATCAGTCAATCAGCAAGGGTGACATGCAACCTTTTGGGTAGGCTGCTACATTCTGAACCAGCTGTAAGGGTCTTATTGTTCAACCCACGATGAGGGCACTGCAGTAACTGAGGCGAGAGATAACCATGACCTGTACCAGGAGTTGGGTGGCATACTGAGTCAGGGATGGCCTGATTTTCCTGACATGACTGAGACATGACAGAGAGACAGGTGCGATGTGGTCAGAGAAGGATTGTCACCTTGAATGGGGTGAGGAGTGAAGAGGCTATTTTTATATTGATATTGTGATGGATAGAGGGCTAACCAGAAGTCTTGGCAAGATTTAGCTGTAGGTGGTGATCCTTCATCCATGTGGATATGTCTGATAGACAAGCCGAGATGCTTCCCGAGACTGTGTGGTCGTCTGGCGAGGACAGGTATAGCTGTGTATCGTCGGCATAGCAGTGATCTAAGAAGCCATGAGAGTGGATAATTGAGCCCAAGGAGGTGGTGTAAACTCCAAAGAGTAGGGGCCCCTGTACTGAGCCCTGGGGGACTCCAGTGGGCAGCTGATGCGATGAAGATATTTGATCCAACCATGACACCTTGGATGAACGTCCAAAGAGGTAAGATTTGAACCAGAAATGAGTGCTCCCTGAGATGCCAGAGAGTGTGGATAGACAGCCGAAAGATCCAGCAGGATAAGAACTGATGACTGCACGGCCAGTACCCAGCAGAGCTGGGTTGTCAAGGTCGCCATCCTTATGAGGCTGCATCACTAAACATGTGCTAATTCATCACTGAACATGTGCCAACTTATGGCTCAATTATAGAGAAGACTTAAGTTGAAGCTAAAGCTAAGTTAAAGCTAGACTATATCACTCTTATCACAGTGTGCACCGTACTCAACCTCCTGTACTGAACAGTATGGTACAAAGATGTTGTACTGACATTTTTAAAAAGACTACTGCATTATGTTTGACCACTGTAAGGATTTTAAACAGTTTTTTTAATAATCTGCTGAAGGCCACCCAAATAAAATGACTGGTCCCAGCTGACCATGAACCCGTTCTGAGACATATTGTGATATTATTTATTTCAGTAAGTTTGAAAGGGGAAACACTGTAATTTAGAAGTGATGTAGGAACAACACTTTCAGCTTTGCCTGAAGACGAAATATATTTAACCTGTTATTCAAATCTGTTCTCTCCTTCACCTTGGTCCTGTTCTCTGGCTGGACTGTCTTTGTGTGTTTTAAACTATGGAAGCAAAGGGATTAGGGAATCGTCATCTCGAGCAGACGTTAACATCGGGAAAGGTTCTCTCACTCCATCGCTGTCTCCCTGGCGTTCATCACTTCTGGAAAAACAGACACGTGAGATTGAAAAGCCGCACCGAGATGGAAATACATAAAGCATAATCAAACTGCAACATTCCATTTGCTCAAGCAACTCCTGGAGAATTTCCTCCCATGTCTCATCTCTCTCTCTCTCTCTCTCTCTCTCCCACTGCTGTGTATGTTTCTCTCTCTCTTTCATTTCCATCCTGTGCTGCGTCTCACTAATTCCAGGACCTTGAATAAAATGTTGGTGATAAATCAAAGCTGCCACTGCAAAAATACACACAGATTCATCATGCCATTAGTGCTCCACTTTTATTCATTTTTCTTTCCTCATCCCTCACTCTGTTTCTCTCTCTCTCTCCCTCTGCATCTGTACCATCCTCCCCCACAACAAAGACAGAACATGATAACACACCTGAGTAAGTATTGAAGTCCAGGAGGATTGTTCTTATCTGTAAGGTGGTATGAAGCGGAATGAAAGAAGAACAGGTTCAAGAGTCAAATGAGGCTCTGAACCCTTTCTCTGGGAATAAAATAGACCATGCTGTATGATGCATGAGCTTTTCACAGTGTGTTGTGTGTATGTATAAGGATCATTCTGACAGCTCATGGACTGTGGTGTGTATGGGAGTGAGTTAGTAAAGAGCGATGGACCTTCCAAGCACATTGAACTGGGAAGACGTGGAAACACCTGAACACACACTGTTCACCCTACGTAGACACACACACACACACAAACACACACTGTTCACCCTACGTAGACACACACACACACACACACACTGTTCACCCTACGTAGACACACACACACACACACACACATACACCCTTATAAATCCCACATGGTTCATATGCCTCTGGGACATACACCAGCTTGTTTTTCTGAGAGTTCATCGCTGAATTGCAAATTCACTTTTATACAATACAACATTCTGTTCATAGTTCAGAGGGTTAGCATGTGCCATTTTGCCCCACTTGATGACACATCATTTTGCTGCTCTGGGCTGATTTATAACATCACAACCAACAGACGAAACCTCACAAAGCCATTGTTCCACTAATGCATGCAAATTAAGTGTTGTTGGGCTGGCATACAGTATCAGCACTGGTTACTAGGCTAGTTATATGTATATCTAAGCAATACTAGAAAGCTTCAGTCCTGCCGGACTTGTGATGGATGGTCTAACACTCTAAACAAGTCTCTGCATAGTCAATTCAATCACCTGGTGGCAAATACAGCAGGGTCACCTCATACTGATGTCAACATAATGCAATAGTATAAAATATATACTATGGCACTTGAGCTCTTAGCAGTGAATGATTACTAAAAGCATATAAAGACAGAAGCTAAACAATGTAGTTAAAAATGTAAGGCATGTAGATGACAGAAACAAGTGATGCTGTCCTGCAGTATTAGTACATAGATAACTAGATGCATTTCCATGAGAAATGCAAAGCATGATTGCGTGTTTGCTATAAAACCAGTGTCTGGAGACACTGGGACAAAAAAAAAGTGTCAAACAAAAAAAAGTGCCATCTCTTACCAAGCCATTTATTGGTAAGGACGGCTCAACACGTAGCAGCATTCACAATCGTTTTTAATTACACCACAACAAACAGCCACACATATATTTTTTATATAATCTCAGCTTTAGTGTCTTTAGAGTGTTTGAAAAAGGTCATTTTAAAAAGGAAATGACCATCTCTCCCTGTTTATTACAGAGCTGAGTAGACCACAAAAATCAATTTTTAAAATGATCAATACCCCTGATCATCTGATTGATTAGCCAATGTTGTGCCAGTTCACACTGAAAAAGAACTAGTTTAAAGTTCAGTTCATTCAAATAAAAATGAACTAGTTCACGTTCATAGTTTTTTTTATTTTTTTTATTTTGAACCAAGTTCACAGCTCAAAAAATGAACTAGTTTATGTTCATTCGTTTTTTGTTTTGTACATTTTCAATACAACGTCCTTCTATCTGAACCTCCTTCAATCTTCTCTTTCTATCGGTCATACGACTGAACAATCACAGACAAGTTACATTAAAAACCAATTTTGAGTTTGAGAATAGATCTTACTACTTAAGCAACACAACATGTTATGCTGAAAGTGAAAAAAATGAGATACAGGTACATAGTATATGGACATTTTATTCAGACAATATTAACACAAAATGTAAACAAACCATGTCTGCCTAAAATGCAACATTCAGACAAAATCTTAAAATGCTCAGAAAAGAACATAACTAAAAGTAAACAAAACGTGTGGTTTTCCCCATCTAAATCTACACCGATTTCTTCAATAAACGGACTCAAATGTTTAAACAAACTGCCCTCTGAACTCGAAGCACCAACCATGCTAGCCTGTAATCAGCAAACGTAAAACGTGAGCTGCGTTCAGTCTCGCTGATTCGTTCAGTCTCGCTGATTTGTACACTGATTCGTTCAGTTCAGTGTTCACGGAAAATAGGAACATGTTCAATGAACGCCGTTTATACACAACACTGTGATTAGCTGTGCACAAGTGCAACACATCGGATATTAATGGATGCTTTGAAGTTGGAACCATGCCCATATTTATATAGGAGACGAAGAGGCCCCAAATTCCAACTATGAATAGAATAATACAAATTGAACTTAAGAAGAACAATAGCGTGATTGTGTCAAGAACGGTGCATCCCTGTCCAAGAAGGAGGTGCAGCTGCGGATTTCCATTTTCTCCAAAAGGCTTTTATTTAACAGAACATAAAACAAACAAGGAGCGAGGGCCAATACTCTTTCACAAAACACAAACCAAAGGACACGTACACACCAGGAGAAATGTGAGGGTGGACGGAACAAAGAAATCAATCGTTGGAACTAAAATACCATATGAAGAACCAACCAGAACCAACGAAAACAAAACCTCACTTATTACTTGTGAATGTGAATCCTTACTGACAAGCCGGCCAGGGTAAACACACCCATGTGTCAAAATCAAAGTCCCCTTAGTTCATGTACTGGTAGCCTCTAGTGGCCGGTGACCGGGAACATCACAGATTGCATTACGTTTTTTAAGGATAACATTACTGTGCGTTCACCATTAAAGGCCCTGCTTATGCAGGATTAGTAGTGTGTTAACATACACACAACTGTGGTTTAAGCATTTTTTAAAAGTGCTCATGCACGCATTGCTTAGTCACGGTTAAACTAAGTGGCTACAGAAACCACAGAGTCAGATGGTAAACTTAATGCAAAAAAAGGCATATCTTTTTTGTTTTTGGGGTTTGTGTTTTTACAAAACTAACGACACTAGAAAAACACACAGTGCGCTGACTGCTACATGACTGAAGCGACTATAATGGGATTCTAAACCTTCTGTTCACTCTCCTGTCAAGTAGTTCCATTCGAACTGACAGTTTATTTATATCCGTTTCAGTTCTCTTGTATGCACTGTTGCTTCTAGGCAATAAATACATTTTAGCAATTACTATTAACACACAAAAATAACTATATATTTTTAAATGTTTAATAAACAAAGAAAAAAAATCTTATTTATGTGCACCATGCCAGAAAGAGATTATAAAATGCCACCAGGAGAAAACTTTTTCTTGGTTTATTTAAAGACCTCCCTTCATTAATAACCCTTTAATTTCTATTAAACACACAACATGACAGTGTAAAGTGAGGAAGTTGGGTTCTTTACCCCGAAAGTGACTGCAATTTTGACAGGCCTAGTGTATATTTATATTTTGCAGAAAAGAAAAAACTTTTTTTTTCATGTTTATATTACTATTTGACACTGAAACAAACTGAAAAAAAGTTTGAGCCACAGACTTGAAACTGTCAGTGCAGAATGTAAACAGAATGAGAATCTGATTGTGTAATCACGTCTAAATAATTATGCAATCTAAACTGAATGTCTGGCAGAAAAAAAAAAAAACATGGCTGCAGACTTACGATAGTTAAAAGAGGGAAATTTCACTGCAACACTAATAAGCAGGCCTTGATTTACCACTTCTACCTCTAATGGCCCATATAGGGATTTTTTGCTTACTGCAACGCTGCAATAAAAAGGGACATGGAGAAAGAGAGAGAGAGGGAAAAAAGGGATTAGAGGAAAGAAAGTGAGAGCGAGGAAAACACTGAAGATCCTCCTTGTCACATATAGGCCATGGTGTAAAACGAGACAGGGTTAGCATCTTATGTTACCGATGGGAATGCCAGTCTATTAAAGCCTCTGGGAGAGCATCAGCTACACCTGTCATAGTGACTGATGGCCTGGTCAACACAAATGTACACCCCACACTTATAAACACACACACACACACACACACACACACACAAACACACACATACCGTATCTATTCATGTGTGTGCTACATGCACACACAGCATCAAAAGCGCTGAGTGTCCATTTGCAGACAGACGGGAAAAGACTGAGGAAGAAGCCTCATGGGAGGGGCTTTGGGAGTGGGCGGGGCCAAATGAATGGCAGAGCTATCAATGCAGATACGGACGAGCTTAAAAGAAGAGCTCTGTACAAAATCACCCAAGCGTTTCCTCTCACATTAAATGTAAGAATGTTTGTTATTTTTGTTTTAAGGCTAATGTAATCAAGCCTGATTCCAGAACAAAATCACTGCATGAGAAATAAACACACTAAGAAAGCATATGGATTTTTAAAAAATGAACTTGAATGCATGTCAACAAAACATAAAACGTTCATGAACTTTCCGGTGCTTTAAACTAATTTGTGGAGATCATAAAAAAATATTACTTTTTGTGCTTCACATGAATAACAATATAACAGTATGACTCTCCAGTACAAATGACAGAGAATTCCATCTGCAGCACAGAGATCACATGAATGTGATCAGGCTATTAAACATATAAACTCAATGCAGATGAACTAACCTTCACACCCATGCTCCCAGAGAAATGTTTTGTACCCAAAAGGTTATCTGCATGCACTGTTCTTAGCTAGGAATTTGGCAAGGAGTCTCAGTGCATTTCCCCCAGTGAGGGTGCATTCGAATTTAAATGCAGTGCGTGCTTTTGCATCCCTTGGAACCTGACCTGCAAGTAATAAAAGCTTATGACCAATTAGCATCATGCAAACTGCGTCTTTAATTCATCACACAAACCACATCAAGTGTTCATAAATCTCAAATAGTAGTTATGTAGTTGCTGACACTGTATGATACGTTGTTTCTATTAAAAAGTGTTTAGTGTGGCAAAACAACATTAGGCAATAACGGTATGTCATGCAGAGATTAATGGATGGATGGATGAATGGATGGATATGTTGTGGAAAGGGTGATGTGGGACTGTTCTGGAAGGACAGCCATGTGCTTGAAACTAGAAAAACTACAGAACCGTACTGGATGCTTCACATAAAGTGTCGGGGAGGTTTCCTCCCTCTGCACTACGGCACCTGTCTCATACAGGAACACACACTAAGATATAATTATATAAGATAAATACATTATAAAATATAATTGCACAACTATATTAGTACTGTTATATTAAAATAGGGAAGCATTTTCATTTTTGCAATTGTGCGCCACTGCTCGAACATTGTCTGTTAAAAAAAAACTTTGGCAAAAAGACCAGGTGACAGTACTTTTGCACAAAGATAAGAGTGAACTTTTGACTTTTTTGAAAGATTAAACAATATCTGTAGTACGGTGGGGGTACTCTTGCACTGTTGCTTTGACTCCTCAACTTAAGCCCTAAGTTCCATAGATGGCTCTCATTATAGAACATAATTACATCTACTGCCATGTACTTATCGAAGTACATTAAGTCAATCTTTTAAAAGCCCAATGAGGCCAGCAACATCATCATTCGGCAGACTATGACAGACAGGATGGGGAAATTATGGATAAGTCAGCAATCAATGAGCAGCAAACTGACAAAAGCTTGAGAGCCTCCACTGAAACAAGAATACGTCCGAACAATACCAAGAGGCTAAAGGCAATGGATGCATCGGAGCCATTGATACATAATACATAATATGTGATATTTACACTCACTGGTTGTAACATGCGGTCACAGCTGCCCTCACTGGGTCTTGAGGATGCAAGTTAGAAACTGTGTTCATGTGATTTTAATGTCCAGCTCAGGTTCATGTTGACCCTGCACTTGAAAACAATGATGGATTTTTTTTTTTTTAATAAAACACACTGTTTGCTTTGCACACAAACACACATACACAAACACACGCATACACACACACACACACACACACACAAACACATACACACAAAAATAATTTCTTGTAGACACACTGGCTCAAATACCAAACAACCCCCAACATACACACACACACACACACACAGGCGGTCTGTCCCATCTCCTTACTGGATTCTGAAGCTTCATTGAAAATGCTGTTTCAAAAGACAAGTTTATATTTAGCTGTCTCTATCGATTGAGCTCTGTCACACTACACTGTGCCGTCTGCACTCCATATCTGCCGTTACTTATACAAATGATCTTTTTTCCCTAAATCACCGTTCGGGGGTGGGGGGGTGCTGTGAAGCACTAAATGAGAGGAAACATGATTAAAAGGATGCTCTCTTTCTCTCTTATGTTCATCTGGGTGACATTTTTGTGGAGTGGGATGCTCTGAGCTTTAATGAAGTTTAGCTTTATGGAGATAATTGGCCTATCTATGCCATCTATTCTCTCATAGTAGCTTTTGTGGCACTGGACAAGCTTTACAGGACACTGGCAAAAATCCAATTAATCTAATGAGAAACTGCAGTGCATGATGTCAAAGGCAGAGTGTTATACACTACATGGACAAAGGTATTGGGACACACCTCTTAATTATTGAGGTCAGTTGGCCACTTATTTCCAGTGAAGGACAATCTTAATGCTTCATCATACCAAGACATTTTGGACAACGCCATGTTTCCATCTTTGTGGATACAGGCCCTTTTCTATTCCAGCATGACTGTGCTCCAGTGCACAAAGCAAGTGCCATAAAGACGTGGCTGGATGAGTTCAGTGTGGAAGAACTTGACTGGCCGCACAGAGCCCTGACCTCAACCCCATCCAGCACCTTTGG
>JBBPCX010000141.1:962528-973496 GCA_037974365.1 Hydrocynus forskahlii | reverse complement strand
CTCTCTCTCGCGCTCTTTCTCTCTCTTTCTCTCTCTCTCTCTCTCTCTCTCTCGCACACACACACTCTCTCTCTCTCTCTGTCTCTCTCTCTCTCTCTCACTCTCTTTCTCTCTCTCTCTCTCTCTCTCTCTCTCTCTCTGTGTCTCTCGTGTGGGATATTATTAGCTGTTACTCTTGGGCCCAGAGCACTACAGCCACGACTCTGTCCCTGTGTCTCTGCCCTTCATTCTCTTTCTCTGTCACATATACACATGGACACACACACACACACACACACACACACACATACTGTATGTGAATGAGCTCAAACCCAGGCACACAAAATGTGTTTCTCTGCCTTAGTGAATGTACTTTATCAATTTAAATGTTTGAAATCTAGCTTAATACTGTTAAAAACACCTTTTCGGAGAATGAAAAAAATATCACACTCGCATGAATCCATACAGCATACTCTTCTTTTACAGAGCAAACTACGAAATGTATAGACAGTGGAAGCCAAATTGATATGAAGCACCTAAAAAAATGAATGCAGGTAGAATGTCTTAGATAAAACTATGTTTTGCACAGCCTTTACCCTGACCTTACTTTTAATTAGTGCTTTAAGCTTTTAGCTCTCTATTAAAAGGATGCCAGCCCCTCCTGTACGTCATCCAGAATTGAGTTTATATCAAACTATCGTCCATTATGACATCAACATGTCAACAAGTTTAGAAGTGCATGAATAGCAAATTATCACAATACTGCTCTGAATATCCAGTTACAGCTGTGAAAAATGGCATCCTTTTTGCTTGTTTGTTTGTTTGTTTCTTTTTTGAGTACACTTTGGTTACAACTTTACGCCAACTATTGGCTGAAGTTCATTAACCAAATAAAATATACATAACACTATAAAATATGATTTTGTATCATTTTATAATGTAATTTATAATTTCTACAGTAGCAAATACATATAGATCTATATCATATCATTATTATATATTATAGATGTACAATTCTTCCTTGTAGATTTCCTTGATATGCTACGGCAGCACATATATTAAAATTGGAATGATACAGAGAAGAGTAGCATGGCTTCTGCTCAAGAATGACAAGCAAAATCGTGAAGTTTACTTGGGGAAGCTGGTGGCCTGTTGGTTAAGGGCCCCTGTGATTGGAAGATGAGACTGAATCCCAGGACTGCTAGTGGCACCACTGAGGTACCTGAGGTACCCTTGAGTAAGTTCCTGGCTGCCCACTGTGTTACATGCAGAGAGGAATTTCACACTGGGTGCTGTGGTGTGTTCACAAGAGATGAAAATGGCCACTTGTACAAAAGTTTTGAAGAAAAAAAAAAGAAATTCCAAGTTTGTGTTACCTGTGATTAAAAATTTGATACAAATTGTTCAGCAATGTAACACATTTCTCTGATGTCACTTTTTATTTATGAGAAATATGCTTGTCGTTTTGCTATAAGAGCACTTCTACATTAATCAAAAAATGGCACAACCTGCAGAATGAACAAGTCGTGGGGTATTTTCAAGGTGAAACCTTTATCTCATGTTGGCCAACAATGATAGCGTACGAATGTAAACAAATTAAGAAAATCAAGAAGCAAATGCCATAGTGCATGCATTTAGGCATGTGTTTATTAAAATTCTCATTGACTACATTTAATAATTACATTTAAAGACACGAGTAGAATTGACCATAACCCCCTTGCTAAAACTCACTCAATACGGTCAAATTACACTTAAATGTTTCAGCACTTTGTAACAAAGTCTGAACAGAATCAGCTGCAGAAGCGTTTATCCCAACAAGGATAAGGCATAGTGAGGTTCGGCACAGACAAAGGCAAGCAAAGACAGAATCCAGACAATAGTCTGTAGTGCAAAACAATGGCAAACAAGGATATCATAGAGCAGGCACAGTATCGTAGACCAGGATACAAAGCACAGGGATGGTAACAGGAATCAGATAACTTACACAAAAGCAGGGTTGGTACACTACAGGGTTGTAATACGTAATTACTTTGCAGTTAAACGGCATGGAGAACCCACAGAGGCCCCCTTCACGGTGTGACTCTTGGGGCAACTGACAGATGTCGTGGACTCACCAAATGGGAAACCTACAGAGGCAGTAGACAAATTCACACTCTCAAGGGACAACAAACCCTCTGGCCAGGACAGTATATGGGTGCCACGGGTAAAGTGTGGGGTTGTAGTAGCCTAGAGGGTAAAACACTTGCCTGCGAACCCAAAGACCACAAAGTCACATGTTCAAACCCCTCACTTTCTACCATTGTGTCCTTGAGCAAGGCACTTAACCCTCGGTTGCTCCAGGTCGCTGTGGATAAGGGCGTCTGCCAAATGCCACTTCATTTGCAGTCAACTTCCATCTTTTGACAATCCATTGTTTTCTGTAGCTGGTTTATGAATGACCTCCATAACCATATACAACCATGTATATTGGGTGAGTTGCCCTAATGTGGGACATTTTTTGTTGTTTGGACTTCTGTAGTGTTAATTATAATGTTAAGCCAACATTAAACTCCAAAAAATGTCCCACATTAGGGCAACTCACCCTACCGGTGATTGATTCAGCTTTTTGCCAATTTTGGGGTACTCCAGATTGTAATGATCTGTTAGTATGAGAAAGGGATGAACTGGCCCTTCAAGCCAATGTCTCTATTCTTCTGAAACCACTTTTAGGACAAGCAGTTCTTTATCTCTAACAGGGTCTTTTTTTTCAGCTGGCAAAACTTTCTTGGACAGGAACACACATGGATGAGGTATCTGAAGATTTGAGGATTTCAGGGATTTCATGTTTTCAGGGTGAGGAAGAATTGTTACATAACGTTCAAAACATTCATTACTCCTTCACGCTATTTCACCTCATTTATTTAGTGCGAACCTGTATTTAGTAAGAGCAAATAACGTTGCAGTGTAATACTGATTTGCTAGACGAGAGTGGAGTTCATGAAGTTGCCAGCTGAGAGTGAGACTATGAGAAAAGAGACAGAGAATAATTGATTCCAGAGAATGATTGAAACTCAAATTGTTGTTTACTGATGTGTAGTGGAGAACTGGCACTCATTTTACTGTTTTTTGTTGGTCCAGCGGTGCATTCCCGCAAAACGTGATCTACTTGCTGCTCGAAGTAGTATCCAGAGGATTGGGAGGAGGGTGTTTTTACGTGGAACTGGATTCTCTTAGGAGATTATCAAGTCTAATAGCTATGTGGATGAGTTTTTAATCTCAGCCTACCAGCCACATTTTCAGTTTTTCAGTGAACCTGCTAGCTACGAAAAGACAAGGCATAATTTGCAGTGGAATCTTCACCTTGTTTAAGGTTAACAAGCAGCTCACCAGCTCATTTCCCTGCATTGGGATGATCAGAATAAAGTATTTCCAGTGAGAAGAGAGATAATTAATGTTTTTGTCTGAAGGAAATGAAAGTTTGTGTGAGTGAAACAGAGAAAACACTGCATTGATAAATCCTTGGCATCAGTCAGCACTTCCATCGTTTCTCTCAGGATTGGGCACTGGAACAATGGTTTTGTTTAGAATACCGGAAATGTCACTGAAGGGAGCAAAAGACTCAGTGTTGACTGGCTGTGGGCTCTGTGTTTTTAGTTCCAGGATACATTAAAGAACTTGTTCTAGTGCAGCTTGCATGCTGTCGGCTTCTGCTGATTCTGTTTGTTTTGTTACAAACAGCATCAGAATCAGTTGCATTTATTCCAACAAAGCGTAACACAGAGGCAGAGTAAAACATGGTGAGGTTCAGGCACACACACAGCAGAATTACCAGAGGCAGACAGAGACATTATTCAGAAAATAGTCCATAGTTCAAAACAATGAAAAACAATTATATCATAGAGTGGGCACAGGATCGTACACCACGTTTCAAAGCGTGAAGCACACAAGTTTAACAAAGTCTTTAAATGGTGCTAGAAGAGGAAGGCCCTAATAAAGGTTAGTCCATGAAGCGGAGAGACCCCTAGTGGTGTGGAGGGTGCACAGCACCTGGATCCCTTACACACATTTAGTTTTATTAATTTATCATATTGGGGGCAAAACAACAACAACAACAACAACTCCATACCAAATGTATCACAAAAATCAACAAAAACATTTTCAATTATTTTAGTATTCTAAACATACTGATGTTCTCCATCATGAAAAAAAAGTTCTTTTGAAAATCATATGTACTGATCTTTGTAAAGACTAATTTTAGAAAGCCCACTAGATCTAAACGCATTAGTATATAACACTGAATAACAACATTTTTAGGTCCCAATGTTGAGCTCAGAATCAGAGTATATTATTGATGGCATTTATCAGTACATGACCTCTTGCTATGGACAGGAGCTGGAAGAGGAAAGAGGGAAGTAGTAATCAGGTGCCCTTAGTTGTGAGGCAATGACTTACTACTCATACCCTTGTAATACATTCCCTCACTTGTGTTCTCCCTCTCTCTCTCTCTTTCTCTCAAGACGAGTCACACACGTCTCCCACCCCCCACCCCCCCAAGAGCACTTGAGCTGTGGAGATTGCCTTTTTAAGGTGGAAATCAATATCTTTTCTTTTCCCATCTTGCCTCCTTCTGCTGTCCTCTCAATTCTGAGCACCCCTTCATTCTCCTCTTTTCATACTATGTGCCAAAGAGGTGCTATGCAACTCAGATGAGGACGAAAGAAAATACCATTCATCATGATATCATCCTGTGCATATTGAAATGCTTGAAAAGCAAAAGATTGCAATATTTGCTTTGGATGCCCACCTGGTATAGTTAAAAAAGAAGAAGAAGAAAAGAAACCAAGTAGCCTCTTGAATACCTCAAAAGTACCTCAATGATATTGTAACCAATAATGCAAAAGCAGTGCTGTATATAAGCAATGCAAAGCAGTGTGCAGTTTAAAGGTATTTTATGAGTAATGTCTAGTGAAAACTACGTGTGATGAATCAAGTATCACCCTATTATTATTTTGGGACTGCAGTGCGTTTTCTTAGATGAACAAGTTGAGATGTGTCTTCAATTTTAATACCTTTTTAACATAGTCTTGCATTTTCTTTGCTGCCAGCTTGGGGGATGTACATGACTCCTAAGAGAGGGAAAGTATCAAATCAATATTACTGTGGTCTAGGCCGAACTTTGCCAGAGATCCTCTTTTCAAAGCTGAAAGAATGAAGCTGCTTATAAGCTAAAGCAATAAAATACGATAAAATGTAAACTTTTCAGAATGGTAACGAATTGCAACTTTCACAATGATCTACAGAAGGGCTGCAGAGTTACGGAGCTGGCACAAGCTAGACAAAGCAATTAATCATGTTTATGTTATGCTCAAATGACACTAAAAATGTTTGCACAAGCCCACACAAGCTACATGACCTTTACCATAACACCTGATTATTAATAAACTGTTAAAAGGCCTAATGCAAAATGCACTTGATGTGTCTTTTGGGTCCCTAAAGCAAATTTACACTTGATTTGAAAAGACTGGGGGTGCAAAACTGGCCAGCGCTAGTTGCTACATACAAATCAGTATGTGGTATGTACGTAAAATATGTAACCAGGCGCATATGTAATATGGCCGCCCACTTTTGCATTTTACCATGCCCCCCAGCCTGAACAGGCAGTTGTCTTTTAGTCGAGGACAGTGCCTGAAATAGCACAATGTGTCCACAACAAATGAAAAGCAAATTCACTTTTAAAAGAGCACCGGCCTTACAGCTTCAGACAGAATTCAGTAATGACTTTTTGAAACAGTACAGCATGTTTTTGGCTCAGTGACTATGTCTTTATCGCACTGTAATAAACTGTAAAAGAGAGGACATCTGCCTGCAGAAGAGAGGACATCTGCATGCTATTAGTATTTAGCCTGATAAAAACATAAACATCATATAAGCATGGATGGCTGGATCCAGTTTAAAATTCTAAGAGCTGTGGTGAATTTAGTGTGCAGTTTAAATCAAACAGCACATCTAACGCAGATCAACTGCAGATAGCCCCAACAAAATTGTTTTATCTGACTCCTTTAGTTTTTAATTTGTTCTTTACGTTTTAATTACTATTATTAATTACTAGTGGACAAGTTGACCACTTTTTTAATGACATGTCAAATAGTAAAGAAAAACCTGTGCGAGATTTAGAATGAGTTGGGGTTGAAAAACTTGCATAAAAAGCTTAGTACATTTAGGCAAAAGAAAAAAAAAATAAAACAGTAATCAAAGGTGTTTAATATAGCATGAATAGGGAGTAGAAAAAACACTCGACCATTCTCGACTCAGTAAAATCAATCACAATAAATGTATGGAGACCATAAACCATACTGAGGAACAACAGACTTATGTTAGGCTTCCACTGCAGTGAAGCACATTCACACAGCGAAATTTCAGGGGGAGTGGATGTGAAAACAGCAAGCAATGTTCATGAACTTGTTAGTAGCAAGTGTAGTTGTGCAGTGATGTATCTAGCGGTGATGTATCTTGTATTTGCATTCCGTATCTTTTATCTCTGTTCAGTACATCCACATGCAGCCAGCAGCGAGCGAGCACCAACCAGCTGGCAAGCTAGTTAACTAGCGAGCTACTACCGCCAGGAGCCCAGCTAGTGAGCTTGTGAAGTCAATCAGTAAACTGTAATGAAATGGCATAAAAATTGCATAGTGTATGCTCTCCAACAATCCAATTACCTCCCTTTTTTTAACATCCTGGGATGTAAAGAAATATGTTAGGCAGCAGTAGGCAGCATGCACGTTGCCAGCAAATTCCATCAGATAACACTGGCAGAAAAGTTGATATATAAATAAATAATTTCATGTTGATGTAAACCATAATGTTGCCATCCATATTTTAATCATATACATATTTTCATGCAACACATGTTTTAACTGCCATCTGAAACCGACCTGACTGGTTCTCTAATGGTTCCCATTTGCATAAAGTTGAAAATTTGCCATGTACATACTTCCATTGGTGCAAATTTAGCGCCAATATAATGTGAATAGAACCATACCATTATAGGTTCACTGCTGTGCCAAAGTCAGCGAAAAACACAGCCGAAAACAAAGAACCTGACACAAAGACGTTTCATGTAAAGTTCAACTTTTCTTTGGGAACAGAAAATTACTCGACATTTTTATTGTTAGATATTAGCTATGTATGTATAGTAGTCGACTTTATAATGAATGAATCACTAGAAATGGTGGAAAAGCACTTGGAATAAAATAATATTGCATTAACATGCTTTAAAGTTTGTTTTTCCCCCTCTTTTATAAATGTACCACTGTAGTGATTCGAGGCTTGACAGTGACATAACTGAAAAATCCAAACTTAAGGCCAGTAGTGCACATGGACAATGTCTGTCAGATTTTCTCCCTCTTAAAGCCTATCAACCCTGACCATACATAGCAGAACAGGACGAGTGGCCCAGCCTGCTGTGGGTCAACCCGTTAGGTTCACGGCTGCACCGGGAGGTGCACACCTCTTTATTTGGAGGGGCTAAAAATACCACCCCCCCACCCCCACCCACCAGACGAAGGACAGGAAGGGTGGAGGTGCATCCAGTATTAGAACACAGCCTGTGTGGAAAAGATGGGGTATGCCTGAGAGCAATTATTCACTTTAGCAAAAATCACGTAAAAACAAAGAACTGGGGCATGTCAGCACAGAGAAAAGTTGTCAATGCACATAGTGACCTGTCAGGACTTCCCACTGCCCTGCTTTCCATCTGTCTGTCAAATGTAGCTCCTCCCTTAGGTATAAGCCCCTCCCACCTTAAACCCAACCCCTTACGAGTAAATGTAAGCCAGCAGCACTTGAGGGGCTATTTTTTGCCCTTCCTCACTAAATAAGGCCAGAGAGTGAGGGGAGTGGGTGAAGGGCCAGAGGGGCTTTGCTCTGCCTTTCACCCCGGGGTATAAAAGCCTCGGGGCAGGGGGAGGCTCTGCCGATCACCCCTAACCTTCAGCACCCACCCTGTGTGTTACTGTTTACTCGTCGTTTGCAGATTTTCTAGATCATCAAAATGACGGCGAACCGTTTTGTGCCTAACATGAGATTTTTGATGTTGACCTTTACTTCCGAGGTCAAGCCACCGTAGAGATCATGGTATCACGTTTAACCTTCAGCCGCCGTTTTTTTGCAGACGTTGTAATCATTTGTTGGCCTCTCGTGCAGAGAACGGACAGGAGTGTGTGACAGTATGGAATATACCAAAGTGGCAAATTCGATGAGAGCCTGGGAAAAAGAGAGAGATTTCTACTTTTGATGAAGACCGCTGGAAAAGACTGCATGTTCTAGAGCTTCATCACTCTACTGTGCTCTCTACCTTTTCTCCTCACAGCTTTCTGTAAATGCTACCTCTCTCCTCGCTCTTAACCTTTAATCTGCTCCATCTTTCATGCTGCCCTTTTATGTCTTTATCTCTCGAACCCTGTCTTTATCTTTTATGTGGCTTTGATATCTTCATTCCCTCTGTAAATCTTTTCACACTTTACCCACCACTCTCATCCTTTCTGAGTCAATGTCTCTCCCTCCCTCTGTCCCTCCCTTCTCCCTCTCTCCCTCTCACTCTCTCTCTCTTCCTCCTGGTGTTAGCATACCATCCATACTGTCTCTTACTCCTGTTTCAGAGCCACTTGGGTGTAGCTTTCTCTCTCAGGACAGGTGGAGGGATGGGGGCGGGGTCAAACAAAATCGTGACACGTTTACGGGCTGGAGGCCCGTGATTGGCAAGCTTGCTTATTTCTGTATTTATATTACCTGTCGTGGTCCGTTCCTTCATCTGTTTTTTTTCTTTTTTGCAACTTTTTTTTATCCTTTTATGCAAGAGGCAACAGAACTCCAGCATCACTGGCTCTCCTTCCTTTTCTCTCCCTTTTCTTGTTTCCCCTCCTCCTCTCTCTCTCTCTCTCTCCCTCTCTCTCTCTCTCTCTCTCTCTCTCTCTCTCTCTCCGTCTCCCTCTGCACTCATCCTTAAACTCTCAAACGCTGAATCAGCTGCTGGTGTACGGACTCTCTCTTCCTGCCATCTCGATCCTCATGGCCCGTCTCTCTCGGTAAGTGAGTGTGTATGGATGAGAGTGTGAGTGCTTGCACGTACAGTAGGAGGACACTCTTCGTCTTGGCTGGCCTGTGTCTTTGTGTTTCTGTGCATCAATCTGCAGTTGGAGGGGAAGCGGTCCTGAGCTCTGCTGCCCTGTCAAAGTTACATTAGCGCTAGTGCTGAGAGACGCTAGCAATCTCATCACACTACTGCATCACACACTAGCCCAGGCTAGCTCACACTAATGCAAGCAGCTGAAGCAGTTCATGGACTTTGAGAGTGTGTGTGGGGGGGGGGGGGTCCCAGCTGAGCTTTTTATCATTTTAGTGTTGAAGGACAGGTTTGTTCAATGACACTATGGTGTTCTTCATAACTGTTCTAATATAGAAAAGTAAACCTCATTACACTACTGCACCACAGTACATCTTGGGGCAGGCTGCACCAGTTCCAGGAGCTTTTAGGATTTTGGGGGGGTCCCGGCTGAGTTCATTATGGTCTTATTTATTGTCTCATTTTTGGAATATAGATCTTTGTTCCTCTTTTTTATATTCTATTGGTGTGTATACCATTTCATAGCTCCAGCAGCCCTTGGAGCAATTCCAGTTGAATAATACGCACGTTTCAGATGAACGGACAGCAATTCAAGCTTTACACGTTGTTAAAGTCACATTAAAAGATTCACCTTAAACCCACATTTTAAAGATTTTTTTACAACTTCAGCTGTTTGTTAACGGGAAGACCCATCGCATTTGTTCAGTTCATATAAGCAAAGCTGTTTCCTGAAGAATGTGGTTTTGCCTGAAGTCTCATATACTTTTGTCTTTATCCACACTGAACCACTGTGTTTATGCATCATCACAAACCTTAAAGAGATACTTGGAGAGTTTATGCATCATCACTGAAGAGATACTTGGAGAGAGATTCAGCAAATAGGTGGAGAGCAGGGGGGTCCAATCACATGACCTCTTAGATGGTTCGGTAAAAGGCCAGTCAGCTCTGTACCTGCTAATTTTACACACATGGCATGATGGCAGGAGATAGGCCTGGCGATGCAAGCCATGTTTAAAAGTGGACTCAACTGGGGCTGGAAGGATCAGGTGACAGTTGAATGTTTCTGGAACGGAGCAGCTGCTGAAGGTGGACAGACCGTTGGGGGGGTTCAGGATGGCGAGTGTGGGATGGGAATGGTACACCTGTTAAAGTTCAAGTGTGTGTGTGTGTGTGTGTGTGTGTGTGGTGACATAAGCATATTTCCATGTAATGGCTCCATGTATGGTGTAGTGGTGGCAAGCTCATATTAAAAGTTGGCCGAGTGGTCGCGCAAGGGGAACGAAAGCCCTGGCTGGTGGGGGGAGGTGGGGGGGTCGGGGGCTCAATTTACACAAACTACCAGTCTCGTCAGGAATGGAGGGATGAAAAATAAAGAGGGGTGGAAAAAGAGGGAGGAAAGGAGCGGTGATTTATGATGAGGACTTTCAGTTTAATTACACAGAGGCCGCTATAGAGACAGCCAGGCCTAGTGGCCTGTGCTGAGCCGCTAGCCCATAGCTAGAGACTACTGCTAACCTCTGTGAGTCAATAGAGACAATAGGACATGTGCACATCCACAGAGCGACTTTCATCTCATGTATGCAATAACATGATCAAATATAAAATATACATCTCTCTGTTGTTACAAAATATTTGAGTCTCAGCATGGATCGAAAATAAAGAAATGACTGCCTTATGCTCATTGATTGCCCTTTTCACAATAATAAATTAAATAAAGTGATTTCAAAAATGGCCAATTTCATACCAAATACCAAAATTCTACTTGCCTTTATAGTTTGTAATTAGTCATTTAAGAAAATGTGGCGGAATGAGTGGGGGTACATGGTTTTTAGGTGTTTCAGAGTTATTTTATTAAATTATTATTGTTATTTTATTTAAATTTTTTGTCA
>JBBPCX010000141.1:922377-955167 GCA_037974365.1 Hydrocynus forskahlii | reverse complement strand
TGGCCTAAACCCAGTCCAACACCTAATGTACTGTAGACCCGCTAACCCTGGCCTAAACCCAGTCCAACACCTAATGTGCTGTAGACCCGCTAACCCTGGCCTAAACCCGGTCCAACACCTAATGTACTGTAGACCCGCTAACCCTGGCCTAAACCCAGTCCAACACCTAATGTGCTGTAGACCCGCTAACCCTGGCCTAAACCCAGTCCAACACCTAATGCACTGTAGACCCGCTAACCCTGGCCTAAACCCAGTCCAACACCTAATGTACAGTAGACCTGCTAACCCTGGCCTAAACCTAGTCCAACACTTAAACTTGTTCTAGATCTGCCTATCCCCACCTAAACCTAGTCCAACACTTAAACTTGTTCTAGATCTGCCTATCCCCACCTAAATCTAGTCCAGCACTTAAACTTGCTTTAGATCCGCTAACATCAGCCTAAACTTCCTCTAGACCTAACGTCAGCCTAAACCCAGAACAACCTCTAACCCCCCAGTAGATCTGCTAACCTAAGGTACCTAGTTTAGCACCTACAACTGCTGTAGTGTAAAATAACACAAGCTTAAACTTAACCCAAGGCCTAAACTTCCTTTAGATCTGCTAACCCCAGCCTAAACCCAGAACTGCTAACCCCAGCCTAAACCCAGAACAACCCAGCAGATCTGCTTGCCCAAGTCACCTAGTCTATTGGCAGCCAAGCCTCACAAAAACACACATTTTAAACCTTAAGACTTTAGCCTAAACCTTAATGAAAATGAACCATAATGTCATTTACATTTTTTGTTATATTTTAAAATATAACAGAATCCATTGCAATCTATACACCCCTGCTAAACCACCCAACATGCTTTACGTCACGAACACAAGAGGTTAACTACAGCAGAACACAACTGAATGAAACTACTGAAGAATTAAAAAGAATAGACTAATACAATGTGACATAATGATGGAGTGCAGTAATATAAAGTGACTCAGAGCAGTAACGCTGGAATTTAAATAAGATCGCGCCATATGATGTGTGGAGTGCGATACGATTCTAGTTAGAATAATTAAAGCATGGCACATTTAAATGATTTAATATGCATTCTGCATTCAAAATACATAATCGTTTTGTTTCCGGCAGCTGATTATATGGGAGTTAAGCGGCCAAGTGTATTAATAGCCTCAGGGGCGTTTTTTTTTTTCATTTGCAGTGCTTATGTACGTGAGGTTTAACAAAGTGCTTGGTATGTGTAATAGTTTCAGTGATGGGATCAGTAACTGGAACATTTAAAAGCCCATAACCAATCACATGCTTTGTTACTGCTTTATGTGCCGACAACATATGTCAGGAAATGAGATTAAAAAGTGGGCCAAAAAAACAAGAAAAAAACAAAAAGACACAAATCCAGGACCTGAGGAACGAGGGACAATTTTTGCAATTTTTGTTCAATAAATTGGAAGTGTCAGCTGCCAAGTGTCAAAATCGCTTGTAAGAAAATCCTGTATCATTAACTGACATTTTCTTTTCTGTAAAAATACCTTTTTTCTAAGATTTTGCTACAACAGCATATACATGTTTTACTGAAATAACTTGAGAAAAGTGGTGAAAGCAGAAGAGGTTCGATTTTACTGTGGTGTGGATTTAATGAAAAGTTATTGTTGGGTCCACACTCTTGCTCTGGAGAAACATTTTGGCCATGATTTTGTCATTTCCTGACATAGAAAACAAAATTACCACAGTCTCACTGAAATGAAAATCAAATGTGAATGTAATTCATTGTGCAAATCATGTCCATAAATATGTAATTAAATTGTTACTTTTGAAAATATAGCAAAACAATGTGTTAAAAATTGGATACTAAATAGAAATAACTATTTTCATTTAGGTTAAAAGGGTATTAAACCTGGAAAAAAGATCGGATGCCCCTGTCAAATGACATTTTTAACAAGCAACACTCTTCTGCACATTTTAATACACAGTTAATGATTTTGAAACATACTGGAAAAAATAAACATAAAACATGGCCTGTGCAAAAGTAATTTATGCTTTTTTAACGTAATTTTTTTTAAAGCAACTAAATAGAAATTGTGCACTGCAAGTATAAAAGCTTTTCTAAAACTGGTCCCTGCACGGTACTGTTTTTAGGAGATTTAGTTTTGCAGAAAATCAAACAAAACATGGCAGGGGTGTGAACACGGTGTATTATTAGGCTATAGCTATCTGTAAATCTGTACATCATGGTGGTAAAAATCATGTCCATTTGTGTTATAAAGTAATTGATTGCTTCACATGCTTCCAGCTCCTGTGCAATATGAGGGCTGCATACGCCTGTAGAACCTCCAGCTCACTAAAAGGCCGTGTGTGATTCAGGATGGTGTATGTGACTGTGCGGCCGTTGGTGTGTCAGGTTAGTGCAGTAAGTTCCTCAGTGCAGTGTGCGTGGTAACACAGCGAGGCTGCAGTACATTTACATTCACATTTACAGCGTTTGGCAGAAGCTCTTACTTAAAGCAACATATGTAAGTGTTCTGTAGGCCACAAGAAAACACGTCCCTAACACTTATAAACCTGGACTTAAAATTAAGAGCTGCTAGTAGACCAAGACACCAGAGATGGAGTTAGTGGTCCACCAGGGCCCTGTTAGATTCGATGTGTGAGTGGCTTTATCTAGCATGCTGTAAAAGCACATCACTGTTTCTGACCACGAGGTGTGTGTATGCGTCTGAGGAAGAGTGTGCCTGCTTTATGAGTCATCAGTCATCAGTGATGCTGAAATCATTACATTCACTTGATTCAAATGGTTTCATCGTTTCCACATGAATTAACATGTAATCCATTTAATATATGAAGCAATATACTGGTATTTAAATCAAGTGAATTTAATACATTACCTGCATTGGATAGAATTAGCATATAATTAGTGTTCCAGGGACAGCGGGGGATCGGTGGTCTGTTCCAGGCCTCAGGAAAAGGACAGAGGTCAAAGATCAAGCTTCCAAAGTGACTGGAAAGGTCAGCTTTGACGGGCGGCCTAATGTTCCGGGTCCTCTTGGGCCGTTCCCCAACATCCTCCCGTCAAACTGTCAGCCTGACAGCCAACCGGCGTCAGCATCAGTGTCCCCTGTTACAAGCTGAGATTACAGGCTCAGCTAATGTCTCCACGGGGTCTGCCGAGATTCATAAATCACAGGCCCCTTGACACCATAAAGGCGGCAATTCAAAAGTGACTGAGCAATAAAAACATTTTTTGCAAATACGGAGTCTAAAGCGCTACCATGCATTACACGCTGTAAAGCGATAACTTGTCTCTTGAATCCCAATAAAAAATGTTCCCCAAGAGGCAACAAGCAGTTTAACCCCCTTTTATTATTCATCTTAAAACTCAATATTCCGTGACTACTAAGAATTATTCAGCAACCTCTATGAATTATTAGGGAACGATTAAGAATTAAAGGCCTAACTGCTTTTAGAAAAGTCAAATAAATTTGATTACAAAGCAAAATAAGAGCTCAGATGTCAGCCCTTTTCCATACTTTCTGGGTCATGTTGTCACATTTTTGTTCAGACAGTTTTTTAAAAGGCCTCTGCACAACGGATGTGCGTTCGTGACCTGAAACAATCCAGGCAACACACACACACACGCACAGCCAAACACTCGGGATCAATTCCTCATTTGTTTTAATCAATTAAAGCATCATCTGCTAGCATTTAACCACAATAACGGCCGATCCCATGTACTGCGTCAGACCGAGAGAGCAAGAGAGAGGCAGAGAGACAGAGAGAAGGAGAGAAGAGGGAGAAAGAGAGAGAGGGAGACAGGAAGAGAGAGAGAAAGAGAGAGAGAGAGAGGTGCCAGTATATTACTACCACATCAAACCATAGCGGAGCATCACAGATGGACTTCTTATTACTGACTGTAATTTTTTTCTTTTAGCTGAGCGGAGGACGTTTCGCCAGGCAGGAGAGCCGCTGCTTATTGAAATCATAACTTTTTACTACTTATTTTTCTTTTACCTGCCGTTCGCCGGACGTCTTTTTATGGTCCGTATTCAGCATTCGCTCGCACCGAGTGGGACGCGTTCTTCTTTTCCGTATATGTTCCCACTGAGCTTATCGCACTCTTTTGCACATGCTTTCCTGACATTAGCATGTAGGATAATTAAAATTCACTGGAGCTGTAAACCAGGAGGAAGTAATTAAAAGAACAAGGGCACTCCAGTGGAGCCCTCCGCCTGTCAATGACAAGAAAACGCTTCTCTCTCGCCATGCTGACAGTCAGCAGGACATGCTGCTGCAGTCCGACACCCTGCATCAGTGCTCACCCAAAGCCTGAGACAGCTGCGGCTTCATGTAAAGGCTTATTACACATTAATAACAGTGCAATTACAATCAAGTGGGCCACATACAGTCTTATTTCATGCTGATTTAAGGTCATTACTTATTATGTAAGTTTAAAGGTTTCGTAGACACACGTGCATTAATAACTGTTTAAATACGGATGTCTAAAAGCTTGCATCTGCTCGTGTGGACCTGCTTTAACATGTGTTTAATAATAAGTGCACACGCTTACCTTCCTGTAAGCGTGAGTGTTTAATTCATGTGATATTACTCAAGCCTAAGTACTTGCATTCATGTAGGTGTGAATGCATTAAACATAGATTAATTAATGTCTTATTACCCGTAAAAATTTAAATGACAGAAAAGCCACTGACCTAAAAGACACACTAAAACAGCGCCTACCCACTGACTTCTCTTTTAAGTTAGAGTTGAGTCTACGGCTTTACTGCAGAGGGAAATGTGTCAGAATAATTGTGTTAGTTTACTGTGTAATGGAGATATGGCAAATAGAGATAAGAATGAAAGACTGCAGTATTCCTATAAAAGTTCATCCCTCTGCACGTATAAACACACACTCAAAAAGCGGTAAAATTCTCTCCGCCCTTCTAACGCCTGCATTCCCGAACACCTGCCCAGGGAGCGTCTCGGCCCGAGCTGAATGCACACTTACCTAGATTTCCCTCAATGGATAAAAGACTTTCTATAAGGTGATTATTGTGGCAGCAAGGAACGAAGCGTTTATGTAGGGAATGAAAGTGATGAGTAGAATGAAAAACATTATGGCGAGAATAAAGGAAAGCGAAGAGCGTATATGTGTGTGTTTTGCTGATGTGGTTAAACGTGTCTGTGGGTTACTTTTGTGTGTATGTATGAACGAAATGCTGGAGCATATTTTCATGTGCGTGATGTGTTTGATGTGTGTGCGTGTGAGTGTGTGTGTGTGTGTGTGTGTGTGGGTGATAAGGGGAGGGTAATTGGGAGCAGCAGCTGTATGAGCCAGTCTCAGAACAGCTGTACAGGTGAAACACACACACATCCACATACACACACACACACACACACACATTTTTAAATGTTAAATGTTCATATATTTCAGTAGTGCATAGTCAGACAGAGTCTAGTTAGCATTCCAGCACGGCCACAGGTTTAAGCCAAGAGCTGAGAGCATTAGAGAGAGAGAGAGAGAGAGAGAGAGAGAGAGAGAATGAGACAGAGAGATAGATCGCAAGAGATGAAGGGAGGTGATGAGAGGCAAAGGAGCAGGACATGAAACTGAAAGGAGCAGATTATAAGATATCATAAAGGACATCATAGTGAGACAAATGTAGGTCAATGTAAAACGTTTTTTACATTTGGAGCATTTCTATTGGCTCAATCATCACGATAGTTTCACACAACATAATGGACAGTTTGTGTATTCTAATAATGCAGGGACAAAAATGAAGACATGGGCTGACATTTTTGGACATGGGCTGTGCACATTAACATTTTCAAAATAAATGAAATGTACAATTAGTTTTTCGTATTTACATTTCTTATTAGTTATGCACAGACAAAGGGTGTATGAATGCCAAAAAGACACAAAAATAAGACAAAAACCAGAAGGCTGAGTTTTTTTTTGGCAAAGCAAAACTGTGAATTTTTCTTTACGTAATTGAAAGTTCAGAAATCACACTTTTGGGGGAAAAAAATGTATCTCAGTTAGCCATGAATGTGAAATAATAATAATAATAAAACACATCACTCTGGCAAAAACTGACTTCTGAAAAAAAAAAATAGTGTATAAGACAGAGACGACAGAACACACAGAATAGAACAGAATACAAAATGCATAAACTGCAGGTTTAAATGCGTAGTAAAATGTAAAAGAAATTCCAGCAGCTCCAGTGTGTGTGGCATAATGCCTGCAGCGGAGCAGCATGCTGGACCGACTCTCCAGGGCGATCAGTGCTGAGAGTAAAGTGCTCACACCGGCTGATCTCCACACCAACTGCTTAAGGAATGAAACATTAATGTGGTGCCTGAGACAGGAAAGAGTGAGAGGGAGCGAGAGAGAGAGATGTAACATCTGTAGAAAAAAAAAAAAAAACAAGTTCAGAAATCCAACAGAGCGCCTCTGAATGCTCAGCTCAAACCTTGTGGTCAGCAGAAAAGAAAGTGGAAAATTTTTTTTAAAAATGTTATTATTTGCATGTTTTTTCCACCTCTTTTTCACTAGCTGGTGTATCGTCCTCTCTACAGTGTGTGCATTTTCTTTCTTTTCAAACGTCTGCTAGTTTTTTTTAAACGTTTTTTTATAACTAGTTTATAACATTTTTAGGTCCATTCTATTTTAGTATACTTTTACTACTTACTTATTTTGGCAATGAGAGTATCTATGCCATTAACAAACCTTTATAACATTGGGATAAATTCAAATAAACATAGGTTACCTGGTTGTGAAAAAGTTGATATCTTGGTTAGAAGAGCATAATTAGAAGAGCGCAGGTTTGCTTGCTAAGTTCTCACCACACTCCAGCATCTGCACAGATTTCAGTTCCAGCAGCAGCAGCTGATTTACTTTAATTGAAGAGTGATTAGTACAGAACTACCGTAGAGCAAACTAATGTCTACTGTTCTGATAAATATCTTTAAATATCTTTTGCACAGTTCTGTATACAGCCTGTTTGAGCTTATTGAATTATACTCCAGCCGATCAAACACTATTTTGAACTACACTGGATCACTTAGGAACTACACCGGATCACACACACACACACACACACACACACAATATCCTCTCAGAGCTAGGCCCCATGGCCATTGTTTCAGAACGACATGCAGTTAAACACAGTTGGGTTGATACAGAGAGAGAGAGAGAGAGAGAGAGTGAGAGAGAGAGAGAGAGAGAGAGTGTGTGAGAGAGAGAGAGTGAGAGAGAGAGAGAGAGAGAGAGAGAGAGAGCGAGAGATAGGCACTTTGCTGGGTGTCGTACAAAGCAGAGCTACAACAGAAAATGTGTCAGCCAGAGCTTTTTTCCGCTTCACTACCTCTTTTTCTTTTGTCTCCCTCACCTCACTGTCTCTCGCTGCACTGGACTTTTACTGCGTGCACATGTCTGTGTGTGTGTGTCTGTGAGTGTGTGCGTGTGTGTGTGTAGGCCATTATTGCTCCGTCACTGCTGTTGGGAATGAATATATGATCGCATAAACAGTTCAGGTGAAGGTTCTGGGTTCAGTAACAGTACATTTATGCTTGAAAAGCATTAGAGGGAGGGAGAGAATGGGAGACGGAGAGAACGGCCACAATTTGTAGCAGAGGTGTGCGTTCATGACATCATCCTTGACCGGGTTTGATGAATCATCCTGCTTCAGCTGAGAGCGTGCGAGACAAGGTGTCAGAGAGTTTCAGCACTGCACTGAACTCTTATCTAAACCGCTTCTGCTCCCTCCAGCCTCGTCTTACCGCAAAATCTCCACAGCGCTGCTGTCAAACTGTACTCTGGTTAAACGCACTGGTGACTAATGTTAGGATTTGTAAAGTGTCTGATTATTCAGTAACTGCTATACTGAAGTATTCAGTTAATACTATATTCAGTACTATAGTTAATACTATATACTTTCACTACTGTATATGATTCATTAAAAAGAAAATACTATACCTGCAATTCAGTGACATCCATAAACTATACTGTACTTTTGCAATAACTCAAATTACTATTCATACTACAATAGTCCTCACTATACTGCTGTAATGTAATTCACTTATTCAAAGAATACCAAATATTACACTACTAAGTTACTAATTGTTATAAGTCTCAAATTATTCAGTAATTACTACGTACTATACTGCTATAGCTTAGAATCCCTTGTTATATAAAAAATGTTATTTTATATAGAAGCATAATGATTATTGTGAAGATTTAAATAAGAGGGCGTGTTTGTATGTGTTTTAATATTTAACATATTTTGGAATCCAGAAACCACCAATGAATGATAAATAATTTGTGTTATATAGTTATTGTTAATTCACAGCAAACTTATTTATTTGTTCACCACTTTTCAGATATGAAGCATTTGGGATATGAATTTGTTTATATGTTTGTTCATGATGTTACAACTTTGTCACGTATGATATGAAACTTGTGCGAAAGAGCACTATTCTCAACAAATCAACACATACTGTTCAGAGAACCTGAACGGGACTCACAAGTGAGAATCATTTGTGCATTTATGCATTCAGCTGCAGCTGGATAGGTTCTATATTTTTGGAAATATTGACTGCAAATCTTTCAGGGATTCCAAACTTTTGCACAGTGCACAGAAATCGGTTTTAAAAACAAACGAACTGAAGTGTGGACATCCATTCCTACTGACACCATGTCTCTGTGCTGTTCCACTCATCTTTTTGTCTGAAAAGTTTGACCTTCAGGTTAAAACCGAGGGCATTAGAGCTAAAGTAGCTCCTTCGTTTCATCCAGGATGTGTGTGTGAGTGGTTCAGTTTTAACGGCCCACTCCTTCTTCCACAGTTTGAAAGATTTTCACAGCACCCGGCTTCGTACACACAGCCCATCGCAGTAAGAAAAGTGGATTAAAGAAAAAATAAAAAAGACTTTCAGTAAAGGAAGGAAAGGAACTCTGTGCACACAGCCCTTCGCAGTAAAAAAAAAGTGGATGTAAGAAAAAATAAAAAAGACTGTCACAATGGAGGGAGGAAAGGAGTTCTCCAGCAATCACATTACAGACTGTCGCGCCGCGTTGAGTAAACTGCTATTAAGCAAGATTACAACGAGCCAGATGCAATAAGTGTGTGCGTTCGCCTGCAATGTGAGCGCGTCATCTCCGAATATTCTAATTCCAGCATCCGCAGAGAGAGAGAGAGAGAGGGAGAGTGAGAGAGACAGAGAGAGACAGAGAGAGACAGAGAGAGTGAGAGAGACAGAGAGAGACAGAGTGAGAGAGACAGAGAGAGACAGAGTGAGAGAGAGAGAGGGAGAGTGAGAGAGACAGGGAGAGACAGAGAGAGAGAGAGAGAAGGAGAGAGGGAGAGGGAGAGACAGAGAGAGAGAGAGAGAGAGGGAGAGAGTAGAGAAAATAAATAAATAAGTAAATTATCTAAATTGCTATTGATTTTCTTAAAGGGTGTTACCTTTAGATTAAAAGGTTAAGAAATAAAACTGCTTTTGGGGATTAAATCATTCCGAAGCGAAATCAAAGATCTGC
Organism: Hydrocynus forskahlii; assembly: GCA_037974365.1. Lineage (NCBI taxonomy): Eukaryota > Metazoa > Chordata > Actinopteri > Characiformes > Alestidae > Hydrocynus > Hydrocynus forskahlii. Next base: position 945,642 of record JBBPCX010000141.1, on the reverse strand, counting down.
AAAATGGAGTTGCCAATAATCACGTAGTAACCCTCGCAGGATGAAATGATGCTTAATTATGTGGGCCAGGCTCTTACGATTAACTTCCTCGATAAAATGCAAGCCTGCAGGCGTGGAGCACAAAGCCTTAAAAGCAAAAAAAGAAGAGAGGAAAAAAAAAAAACGCGTGCACAAAACAAACCGATACAAGCCGAGCGTTTTCCGGGTTGTCTTTTTTTTTCTTTCCTTTTGTCTTTCCTCACAGTCTATTTTTGGGCCTCTTTTCTTGCTGTAAAGGAGAGACACATGGGCGCACATAAAGGCTTCTGGTACTGTAGCGCTTTGCCTGGATCAGCCGATCAGGGGCTGAGAGAGTGCTGAGTAAGGGCCGGGACCGGCGCTCACGTCCGAATGCAGGGGGGAAGAGGGGAGGAGTGGAGCCAGCACTGCAAACGCACTGCAGCACGCGTAACACCTCTACCCTAACGCTCTCGATTCTGAAATGGGCCGTCCTACAACTTCAGGCCCAGGAGTGCGGGCCAGGCCCTGTGTGAGGGCTCGTCAGTGACATAACACCGCACTAACGACTGTGGGGAAAAAAAAAACCTTCTAACTTCTCAAGAGAGAATTTCTTGACGTCACTTCACCCTAGCGGTGCTCATAGAGCAAGACGAATCTCCGCATGCTGAATAAGAAAAAAGTCCCATGGATGGTCTTCCGTCTCAAAATAAAGTCATTCCACAATCTGAAGTCTGTAAGTGTCCGACTTCAGACCGGCTTGACCAGCTTTTCAGCTCCTTTGTTCCACTTGGAAATCTGGAGCTCTAACTGTGTGTATAGGTTTAAAGTCATTTTGCTCAACATCCTCCGACAGTGTGGAGTTCTACGGTGTGAGCACTACGGGTTGAGGAGCAGAAAGTTGCGACTTCCTAGTAGTGACGAACATGGCACAATTCCAGTCCTTAGCTACATCCGAAGGGATCGAACCTGGATGGAAGAATCTGGAGTAAATAAATAAGGGAGAGCTGATAGCAGGCACTTATTAAAGTTTACGAGCGGGCCAGAAGTCAGCGTGATGAATAGCCGGGAGTGAATTAGCCCAATTAGGCTGGCCGACTGATTGAAACGAGGCTTTGCATTGTTGAGTTTCATGTTAGCCTGCAATGACCGAGCTCCCGACAGGGGTCAGGCCTGCTAAATCGTCATTAGCTCACTGCAGTGCCTGCTAAAGCAGGGCGGCTGTCATGGGGGCTGCTCAGTGTAGAAACTACACATGTTTATCCAGGCTTGTACGGGTTTATTCATCTTTACAAGACAGATAAGAAAGAAGATAAGAAAGACCTTTTATTTTAATCCCGAGGGAAATTCTTGTGTCATTAACATGGTCAGTGAAACAAGAAAGAATAAAATATAACAAGACAGTAAAAAGATTTTATTACAAGACACACTTACAAGACCAGTGTAACAAATAGCAGGGTAACACTGACATTGCTGTATGCAAAGGCTGTACCAGCATGTCAGTAGTGCAAATTGACTTTGGAATAAAATGAAAGTGGCTTAGTGTTAATAAGATAAAAAAATAAATGCAATACAATAGCAGCAGATGACATAATAATTACATTAACATTCAGCAACATTCAATTAATTCAGAGATTAAAAAGTTGAGATGTATGTTTTTTATGTTGCACATATCCAATCCAGACTTAAAGAAAACTGAGAAAGATCAGCGCTATGGTGCAGTGATGTATCTTGGAGCTCTGTGCTGAGTCAGAATTGTAATGTGTCTTTTTTTGGCCAACTGCTTTTATCCTTTACGTGGAGAAATCTGTCCCTGCACTCATCAGAAACACACACTTCGCTTTCTTTACAGCGTTTAAATACACCAGCAGCCCTTTATATTGTGTGAGTGGACGCTTTTTATAACATGAGCTGATGCTCAATATTTAAACTGATATTCGCTAAGGCTTAATTAGCAATCATTTATATTAAATCAGTAATTATTTACTATTATAGACCCTGGACAAATCACAGGTTTGGTTGATGTTTGAAAGGGAAAATTAGTATACATCCCTCACTTACATTCCATACAATTCAACACGCAATTAAAGTTTTTTTGCTGAATTTTAAAAAATGGAATATAACATGAGACCTGCATGAAAGTAAAGCAATAAATTGTTATAGTTTTTTTTAAACTAAGTAAATAAGTAGAAGTTGTGCTCTAGTACTTGCAGAACAAATGTCATGTTTATATGCTAAATCACATAATCACATAGAAAATCAACAAAACAGGTTTTCTGACCAGGGGTAAACTTGGAGTTACAGGAGCGAAAGTACATTAATGACAATAGAGGCGTCGAAAAAGGTTATTTGTTTTTCCAGAGACGAAAGAGTAGTTCCAGGTTCTTTAATTGATATAGTATAAATGAGAACCTCTTTGCTGTACTTTAAAGAGTACATGGGGGCATTTACGCTTTATCTCCTGCAAATTTGCTGTTTTTGAGACACTGTTCTATCAGTGTAGGTGCTATCTTTCTGTATCGGCCTCTGTTCTTTGAATTATGATGGCAAGAATTTTCACCTTGTGGACGCTCTCTTGTCCTGTCCTGCTGCGGCGCCCAAAACATCTTAAATCTCTGTCAGTGCTGTGTGGCCCAGAGTGGGGGTCAGTTCCACAGTACTGCCACGCCAACGGGGGCACGGTGATAGGAGCCAGAGGCTAAAAGCAGTGACGGGACATGGCTGACACGGTTGAGCAGGTGTCGCTCTTTTACCCTGCCCCTGCACGTACGTGTGTGTGTGTGTGTGTGTGTTCGGGGGGAGGACAGTGGGGGGTGTCACTCACAAGTACCCACTGAGGCACACTGAGAGCGGAGTTGTCCAGATAAGGAGAGAGAGAGACACAGAGAGACAGAGAGAGAGGGTGAGAGAGACACACAGAGAGACAGAGAGAGACAGAAAAAGGGTGAGAGAGACAGAGAGAGAGAGAGAGAGAGAGAAGGAGAGAGAGAGAGAGGGACAGAGAGAGAGAAAGAGAGAGGGAGAAGGAGAGAGAGACAGAGAGAGAGGGACAGAGAGAGAGAGAGAGAGAGAGAGAGAGAGAGAGCTAGAGAAAGACAGAGAGAGAGAGAAAGAGAGATAGAGAGAGAGTGAGAGAGAGAGGGAGAGAGAGAGAGAAAGATAGAAGAATGGAAACTAGAGACTGTGGAAAGACGAGAGGTAAAGAGAAGAGAATAGAAGAGAAGTAAAATGAAGAATAATACGTGTATGTAGAGGAACAACGTCTGCCACAAATTCTAAAGCTGAATGACGTCACTGAATAGTTCAGAGCTTGATCATGTAGTCACTCACAGGAAGACATTCTCAGCTGTCTGCTCCCATACAGCACCTGTACATGCAAGCCTAGGACAAACACACGCTCGCGTACACTCACCCACACTCTTTTAGGGCTTCAGCTGTCCCGGACCCCGACTGACGAGATAAGGAACGGAATGCAAGTGAGGGATACACCAGCTCAGAATAGACCAGGGCATGCTGTCTCTCTAATACCAGACGAAACACACACCAGAACACACACTGAACTTTCAGACAGACTCTCTCTCACAATCACTAAACACAATCACTAAACGCAAACCTGGCGTTCTTGTACTCATGAGAAGATTATCACTGTTGTAATGAAGCCTCTTACAGAGAAAATCACCTGGAGCATCTGATAAAATTCATACAGATTACCCAGTGGTGTGCACCACATTTCATTTGTGAGGGTCTGGACACCCCTGGTCCACCTCTAGTCAAATGATATGGTAAACCTTTATTAGTCCCACAAGTGGGAAACTATTGTACTTGAGTGAGACAGCCTCTACAACTGAAAAGTATAATTTGTCTTCAAATTCAAAGTTCTACATATACTTACATAATAATAATAATAATAATAATAATAAATAACATATAAAGTGTGCCATAACTTTCAAACAAGTCATATTTGATTTATGTTTATCAGTGAGTTAAATTCAACAAATAAACAATAATTGCAGATAGAAATGAGCTGCACATGCACCCTGATGCTGATGTTGACTCTCCACATAATAAGAAGCACAGCTAGGCCTCCAGGGCAAGGTGGCTTTAATGCGGCTGCTGGGGAGCAGGGTGTGATTCAGCGCTCTGTAATCACTCCTGCTCTCCGCAGTGCTTGGCCCCCTATATTACACCACGGCAGCACTCAGTCACTAACGCATAAGTGCATGCGTACATCCTGCTCTGCGCTCCGGGCAACTTATTGCTAATGAGTAGCTGGTCAAACGGTTGCTTTATAACAGTAAGGGTCATGTGTTAAATCTCTATAGATGTCAAGCATGGTGTCATTTCATAATAATCAATTCACACTTTGTGGCTTTTTTTTTTAAATAAGTGGAGGAAAATCAATATCATTTTTTATTATTTTTCTATGAAAAATGATTTTTTTTTCTTGACATTGAATCAAACTACAAAAAAAAAAAAATTGGACAGACCCAAAGCCATCAATGCAGAGCACAGATCCAACATAAATCTTACTACATAATTAAAACTGCAATTATAAAATTACATTTGAACAGCAGAAAGTCTTGACATCTTTATTTTTAAGGAGTGCTTTCAGACTCACACTCCTTACTTCGCAGGATTTGTCTTGGGGGTGTTCTAGTGGATTTTTGTGGGAACCTGGCAGAGAGCCACGAACAGACACAGATGCTCACACGTGAGAGCACACACTTACGGAGCGATAAAGGTTAGCTGTTTGGAGGTGTCAGCGTTGTCCATGAGCATGCGTTCATTCTGTCCCCGTCACTGTGTTTATCTTTAAAAGTGGCGGCGAGCAGAGGGGCTGTGATGGGTGGAGGTCAGCGATGAGGTCACAGCCGCTCAAGAATTTTAAAAGCACTTGAAGACGTGGGCCAGTGTACGGCTCAGCACAGGTGTGTAAACCTCGTCTCTACATTGACATTTACGGCAGTTAGCAGGCGATTTTAACCAAAGCGGCTTCCATTCCCTAACTACTGGGGGCAGGCTCCCTGAAACAACATGGGGTTAAGGGTCTTGCTCAGGAACCCAGTGGTGGTTTGCTGAAGGTAGGATTCAAACCCATGACCTCTTGGTCTAGAGGCAAGTATCCTACCCACTAGGCCACCACTAGGGGGCTTTCTAGAGTTAGGGAACTTTCAAAGTAGCTGGAAAAAACGTTTGTGACATCTTATAATGAAGCAGAAATAAACCCTACTCGTTCTTTTTTGTGAGTGTGTGGTTCTCAGTCCAACCCAGCTAGCTAGTGAGGTAGCGCCGACACCCAGTGCAACATCAAACACACAACTAAACACACGCTCTCTCCATATTTTGTAGGCCTCTCTACACATGCAGCACGCACACCATCTTCAGGCTTCCCAGGAAGCACAGTGACCAACTTTCCTCATGGCAAAATGATTAGCTAATGCTAATTTAAAAGCAATTTGAGTCGGGGGCCCTCAAGGGCAAAGCTAACATGAAGAGCTAAATAAAATGAGCTCAGCGAACCGCCAGAGGCTTGCTTGTAAAAGTAAAGCAAAGGGAAAAAAAGACAAAGGGAGATTTAAAAAATATATATAAAACAACGAAGACAAAAACGGCGAGGAGGCAGAAAAGAAAGGAGGAGAAGGGGGGAGGTCAGGGGGAGTTAATTCTGCCCGTGTTGTTTCCTCCGGCTTCATTAGCAGTATTGACAGGCCTGTGATAAACTCATTGTTTTCTCCACTTCGTCTGCAGCCATCGTTTCTCAGCCTTTCTGCTCGGAACTGTTAAGAACCTGAGACGGCTAAAAGACGTTCTCAACGGCCTGCTGAGCGCGCGCACACACTTACTTAACGGCCTGCTCGGGTTCACTCGCTCTCAGAGCTGCTGAGGGCAGAGCTGAGCGAACTGTGGAGGTGATTCGAGAGGACAAATAGGATGTGGTCGAAGATGTCAAATAGGGAATTGCTTTTATTGTATGTTTTCCTTTTTTTATCTCTTAATGATTTGCTCCGCATTCATGCTAGTTTTCTTCTCTACTCCTCAAAAAACTTCTTTCCACCCCGTTTGTTCCAAAGTTCTCCGTCTCTGCGTCTGTCCAGCACTGTGTCCTGCATTGTTTTCTGCTTCTGAATGGCCACCTGTTGTATTTTTTTTTTATTTCTTATCTAAAGAAGACTGTGTGCTACAACATGTCCTTGCATGTCTGCTCCTCCTACAGTGCCAGTGGTGCCAGTAGAACGCCACTGTTCCAAACAGGGCCTGTGATGCCAGTCATTGTATGAAGCTTACAATAGTACATTGTTTTAACATCGAACCTACAGCCTTCTCATTCGATCTTCTCCGATGGTCTTTGCAGGTTCGGAAGAGACTGGGCCGTGGAAAAACACAACACTACCGCACCATTCCTCCTCGAATGCTTTGCTAAAGCTGGTAAAATGGAACCAAATCAACTGTTCTATGGATTTGGTCCCCTTCAACCAGCTGTAGCTGTGCATTGATCACCTCAAAGGACAGTGACATAGATGGAGAAGATCTGGGATCTACTCTACACACCCACACCCACACACACACACACATTTCCTCAGGGTTTGTCTCGCTACCCTATCTGACAGGATTTGACTGTCTGGGGAGGTGGCCTGTATGGATTTGCTGATCCAGCCACAACAGTGGCCTGATACATTTCAGCCCACTCTTTATGATCCCTAATAACATGATTAAACACTCTGCGGGTTATTAAAACCTGGGTGAGTATTACCCATGTCATGCCTTCCACTATTTATGAGCCATGCTCGCTGATTATGTATTCAACCCAAATCACTGTCACCGCGATATGGGCCGGCTGCGCTTTATGGGTGCCCATTGATTTCTTGTCTCTCCGGTGAAAGAGAGAGAGATGGGGAGGGATGAGCCTGGACTTCAGGCTGTTAAATAAGTAAAGGAATGGTTCCTTTTTTCCTTCTTTTCCCCCCCACTCGCTTGTCGCAATCCTTAATGCACGCATCTGATCAATAAAAGCTCATCCTGAGGTCCATAAAGTGCTGAAGTGGTTTTTGCTTTGAAGTGCGAACTTCCTGAGGGAAGGAGGAGGTGGGGCGAGGGGTGTAACAGGGAGCAAGGGAAGAAGGGAAGATGGACTGATACGTGGAAGAGAGGAGCGGAAGGAACAACATGATGGAGCGGAAGCATGGCGAAGAGAGGAACCGTGTGGATGCGTTAGTGCTGGAACTGGATACTCTAGAAGATGCTGATGCAGGTTTGGAAGGTCACAAAATGGTCACGCTTGAGGATCTACATGAAAAGGCCTTTCTCCTTCCAATGGCTGAAGGAAATGGTCCACACTGAGACGCTGAAGCTTGTTAACCTAATATCCCATATCAAGTCCCATCAAAATGCAATTTTCTCAAAGTTAATTATACTCAAAGAATTTAGAAGCAACAATATGCCAAAGACAGCACAAAACAGTCGATACGAGACACCACCAGTATCATTTTGTCGAACTACTATAATGAAATGACAATGACAATAAAGAACATAATAATTACATAAGGGATTACATATGTGTTCAATTTACATTCTTGTTTGTCTGCACTGCTGAGCGTTTTATTTTTGTAATGGACAAAAACATGTTTACTCAGATTAAAATGATAACATCACATCTCGTCTCATTAAGCAAATATGGTATTAATTAAACCAGGGGTGCTGTTAGGCCTGGACATTCAATGCTGTGGCCTCAAATATTTTATGAATACTCCTGGATGTCAAAATAACAATTAAAAATAGCCACAAACTATTAGCTGTGTGAAAACCAGAATGTCAATGGGATGCAAAGGTGCAACTGAAAATTGTTAATGTGGAGCTAATTCTGGTCTCGCCTAGAGTAAATAATGGACATAACGGAGAGATTATTACTAGAGGCGGCACATATCAACCCCCACCACACATATCAACCACTCAGCACCCCCAGACCACCGTGGCCCCAAATGTTTATAGACACTAATGGCTTAAAAACTGCACTTCTGACAGAATTTCTCTGTTTGCTTCAATGAACTATTAGGAATAATTCATATAAATGACAACATGTTTTTTGATCTGAGGCAAAAGTGGGTATTTCTTGCATTTAATCTACTCTTCTGCTTTAACATAGTTCTCGAAGCGGTTGTCGTTTATTTTGATGTGATCACTCAAAGCTGGATATCCATGCCACAAATGTGTGTTGCAAACGATCATTTTTAAGGAAGGAATCACAAATGGGACAAATTTACACTGAGTGGACAGCTTATGACTGAAGGCAACAGGGAAAATGAAACAGTGAAAATGAACTCATAACAGCTACAGTTCTACAAACCTCCCCATTTCTTTAAAAGACCGAAGAGATAAACCAAGATGACTGACAAAAACAGGTGTGTTTGGCTTTCACATCCTCACTCACTTGTAATATGGGCCATGAAATGCCTCTATAAATGAATGCAAATGCATATAAGACACTAAAAATATAATAAGTGCTTTCAGGTCAACAATATCAAAACACTTTACTAAAGAAAAAATGTAACAGATTCACACCATGAATTTACACCCACATCATCACTGCTTCCAAAGGAAGTGCAAATCCTTTAATGAAAGGCATTCATTAAAATGTGGCAGTTGTTTGTTATATGTCAAAAACTGTAATATTTAATTAATCAAAAAAACAGAAATCTCAGAAATCTCATTACCAAAATGCAATATGTTGAAAATCACTGTAATAAAATTGTTATTAATATAAAAATATTATTATTGGAAATCTTTAAAAATATTATAAATGGAAATCTGTTACAGCGAAATTTAGAGCACCCAGCAGAGGCTGATTTCTTTGATCAATAATAACAACAATAAAAAACCCCAGTGATCATGCTGCCATTTTTCTTGATCAGAAGAATCAAAATATATTAATTGCTGTACAGTTTAATGCTGTGGTGTGCGAGTCAGAGATAATGTGGTGACTAACTAGTGCTGTAGTGACAGTACTATCCTCAAAAATCATATCAGAATAGAGATCCAAATTACTGTACTATCTAAGCTAACCGACTTTGTTTAACCACTGCAGCTAACACATAACCCTGAGACATGTCCACACAGATCACTGGCTAGAGGAAGGAAACTAAGGGAATGCAGTTTTGATTTTATTTAAAGACAGCATCACATGTTTGCCCTCTCCTGTTCACAGACAACTCTTTTATCACCCATAAAGCCACACCTCTAACCCCTTGCCCGTCCAGCGCTGAAGCAATAGGCGGTGGCCTATTTTAATACCTTTCAGGAGAGTACAAGGATAGTTTGGGTACTAAATACACTCAATATGTCTGTAAACATTACGTTTGACAGACGCTCTCATTCACTGATTAAAGGTACTGATCATGTCACAGCAGGGATATAATCCAGCATCCCATTTGAGGGGTGACGTTCTTTCCATGTTAAATCAGTAACTAGGAACTCCACACTGATCAAAATCTAATCTAATCTTATTTCCCCATAATTGCTGCCCCACTGAGACACAATAGAAGGTGACCACTGCAAGAAAAAATGTCACATAACTGAAACATGCACTTTATGGAGTATTAGGATACACCTGCTTTTCTGGGTTTGGGCCAGTGAAGGGCTTCAGCAGACCAAGACATTTTGGACAACGCCATGTTTTCCAACTTTGTGGACGCAGTGTGTGGAAGAACCTTTTCTATTCCAGCATGACTGTGTCCCAGTACACAAAGCAAAGTCTATAAAAACATGGCTGAATTCAGTGTGGAAGAACTTGACTGGCCCCCACAGAGTCCTGACCTCAACCCCATCCAACACCTTTGGGATGAACAGGAACGGAGACTGTGAGCCAGGCCTTCTCGTCCAACATCAGTGTCTACAGAATGAATGGACACAAATTCCCACAGAAGCTCCAAAATCTTGTGGCAAGTCTTCCAAGAAGAGTGGAAGCTGTTCTAGCTTCAATGGGGGACTAAGTCCATACTGAAGTCTATGTATTTGAATGCAATGTCATTAAAGTCTCCGTTGGTGTAATGGTCAGGCGTCCCAATACTTTTGACCATATTGTGCGTGAATGAAGCGATTAAAAACACAGTAGCATAGAGAAAGCTTTGGTTGACACTTTCACTGTGGTCAGCATTTACTATGGAGTGTGATACTACTCTGGGGGTGTACTTGAATGCTGTAAAGAGGACAAAGCAGAAGTCTTTGAATGTATCATCAACTCCAGTTCTACCTCTTCATTGACTTCCTCTTGCCTTTTCCTAACCTCTTCCATCAACCTTTTCTCTGCATGTGTTGGGGTGATGGTGACAGATGTTTCAGTGTGAACAAGATGTGACACACACACCCTGTGGGCGCTCCATTAGTTGTGTGCTCAGCAATAGATGGGGCTCAATGATAGGCTTCCATATTGCCTCCGGACTGTTTGGCCTGTACAAAAGATTACATGCTGTTTTGTTTGGCGTTTACAGCACGGTAAAAGAGCCCATTACAAAATAACCTTGTCAGGGAGATCAACGGGGAGGTTATTCTTCTCATTTTTAAGTTCATGCTCAAAGGCATGGTCTCAGTGCAGAGATCCTTCACAGGAGCAGCCGTCAATGAAACATGCTCTGTGTGCAGGATTGTATCACTTGTTTTCAACACAAACACTCACGCACCACTGCTTCACCCATACACAGACTGACACACATACACTCTTATGCAAGGGGCACATGTGGCCTTGACCTGAGATGATCTAGCCTCTTTCTGATCTGACAACAGGTGTGCATTAACACACACACACACAAACACACACACACACAAACAAATAAATAGACACGCAATCACACTTCCACACGGAATGGCCAATTACTGTACGTCTGCAGTGACATAGAAATTTCCAGGCGCTTTGCAATAATACAGCAAGCTATTTCATTTTACATTTCACAGAGGAGTGCTGAAATAAAATAGTTTTGCGCAATATTTTCAAAAATATCATGAGACGCGTAGAGGGCAGACAGAAGGTTGGTGCACAATGTTTTCGAAAAATCAATAGACTAGAGTGGGGGGCCTGAGTATTAGTAATAGTGAGTAATCTATAAAATGTTCAGTTGACTGATCTTATAGTAGAAGGCAATAGAAGTCAGTGATAAAAAAAAGATTACACACATTCAAGCACAATTTTTTATAGTGTGGCAAGAAGAATTATCTTCTATTGACACTCCTTTAACTGCTTATGGAATGAATTTAAATATGTTAATTTAAAATTTGCAATGTAAAATAAGTGCTAGATCCGGAAAATTACAGATTTTTTTCAACTTACATTTCCCAGCTCTCTTAAATTTAGGGTAATGCTTAAGGTCAAAATTCACTAAAAAATTTTATGCTGGTGTGACCACTGGCCTTTGAGATTTGTATTTTGCATCGCACATATAGTGAAAAAATGCTAATTTGTGATTTGGTTAAAAAAAGCCTAAAAATGCTGATTTTTATAGTGTAAACCTTACATATGCCTCCACATATGCTCCCAAAACACTTCAATTTCATTTTAATCAGCTTAATACATTACCCTTAAAGAAAATGTAAAGGTAAACCCGTATCCATAGTGTGCAGTTTACACTAAACTCCCGCAGTGCTAGAATGTAAATACCGATGTTACCCCTATATTGACTGTACTGTAATTCATGCATGGGCGTTCTCTTTGGTGTGCGCTGCCGTTTTCTTTGGTATAAGCAAGTAAATACATTAATAAAAAAATGTATTTATAGCAATAAAAATACAGGGCTTTAATAAGAACAAAACGAAAAACACAAGAACGCTCGAGATGCTACACGGGGGAAATTCTGGTCTGCAGCTGCCAGAGATGCGTCTTGTGGGCAGCAGCCAATCAGCAGCAAGGAGAAATAAATCACATTCTCGGATCGGCTACTTTCAGACCTCCCGCCTCTGAGAACAGAGGTATTTCACCATCCCAAGACGGGCTTTCTTTGTATTCTCTGGACAGATCATAAAACTTATCGTTCTATTTTTATGGAAATGTAGCTGAATTTACATTAATATTTATGTTACAAAATTAGTCAATTGTATTTTTCTTAATGATTTATATACAAATTATATACTGCCACGAAAAAAGCTGTGATGTCTGGGCCTCGTCTGCCACGCCCCCTCGTCCTCGTGCTGGTTGTTTATGTTTCAGATGTCCCAAAAGCAAAAAAATGCGGAGGATATCTGCAGTTTCCGCGTTAGTACGGGGGTTTCAGCAAACAATTATTAGTTTGGTTTTCTAAAAACATCTGCGAGAGACTGAAGCCGCAACTGCTGAAATGCGATTAAGTGGAGATTTACTGTACTCAGAATGAACTGAAACATTCGTAGTCTCTTAATTTGTTGCACTGGTTTCTGCATTCACAATGCCTCAGTTCTGGATGTATTCAAGGCCACTTTGTTGTTTTGAAATCTCTGACTGAAGCTTTAAGTTATAAACTAGTGCTCTTACGCTGGATATTTGTAAATCACTCATTCTGTCTGCCTGTTATTCACTGAGTCAGCTCTTTCCAAAATATAGGTGAAGTTCTGCTAGAACAGCCCAATAGACAAGACATACTGCACACATTTCACCTTAACCCAGAACACAGACACACACACACACACACACGCACAGCCACACACCGCACTGCAACTCAGCCATAATATAATATGATAAGGCTGTCCTTTGCTGAACATGGATTTATGTTGCAGGTGACATTGAGGGAAAAGGAAGCTGTCTGCCAAGTCACATAAAACAATAGCGGACATTTTAATATTGAGATTGAGAGAGAGGCAAGGTGCCGTGGTGTCCTGTTGCAGGAAAAGGAAAAAAACAAACAAACAAACAAAAACACGGTCAACACGACGATGGAGTGGAGGTTCCAGCCTCATTACTCACAATGTATTGATGTTTGAGCACATTCATCACCTACAATGCGACGCAAGCCAATAACACTGAGGATACACACTCACATCCACCGAAGCATGCATAGGCATCAGACACATAATCTAACACCATTATTGTCATGCAATCTAATATACATCCTAGATGAATTCAAGACGGAATTCAGGATGGAATTCAAGATGGCAGCATGCTAAGTTGCATCTGTGCTTCCAAGTCTTTAATTTTGACTCAAATTTACACCAAACCTTCACTCAAATATGTATAAGAACAGCTGGTACACGTGCCTAGAACAGTCAGACCCTGCTTCAGTTAAGAAATGAACAACAAAAAACCTACCTAAAAGAAAGACTGCTGTAAAAACCTCGGCCAGCTACGAGGACCAGGCCTGGTACTGCTGGCTGGAGGAGGGAATATTGCAAGCGGTGCATGGTTACCAGTAAATGCTCACCGCTGCTGAAATTTGTGACTGTTAGATGTAAACCGTTTAATTTACATCAGGAATTCACCACTATGCTCATGGTCGCAGTGTACACCGCCCCCCACTGCTAACAGTGTTGGCCAAATATTACAGAGTCATCATCTTTAGCAGTTTATTGTTGCCAGAGATTTCAGCCATGCTAATCTAAAGTCAGTTCTCCAAAAAATTTCATCAGTGTGTGGACTTTACAATGAGGGGGACAAATGTTCTAGACTGTGTTTACACAAACATCGCCTATACGTACAGCACCAAACACTGCCCCCACTTCGGCTACACAGACCAACACCTCTGTAATGCTTCAAGTGCACTAACTGGGGAATGTTTCGGGAAGGTGCAACGTACAGTGGCTCTACCAGTCTGTAGGAATACAGAGCATCGGTGACTGACTGCATCAGCAAGTGCATTGATGATGTTACTGTCTCCAGTCCTGTCACCACACGCCTGTGTGCGCTGCTAAGATTTCGAGACAACGCTTTCAGATCAGGTGATAAGGCTGCCCTGAAAACAGCAAAGCCTCCAGAGCAGTGAAGCATGCACATGCTCAGAAATCTATGACCACTTCCAGGACACTGGGGAAGCATGGCACGTGTGGCAGGGCATCCAGGCAATCACCAAAGACAAGGCATCTCCACCGGCCTGTGATGATGAGGCCTCCCTTCCAGTTGTGTTGAATCACTTCTACAAACAGTTTAAAGTACAAAATGACATGGCGGCACGGAAGGCCACCCCACACCCAAACAACCAGGTGCTATGTCTGATCATGGCTGATGTGACAAAAACTCGGCTCAGAGTCAACCCCATCTAGACAATATCTCCCTGAGTACCGCCAATATTCCAATATACTTCAAAGCCACCACCATCATCCCCATCCCCCAAAGTCACCAGTGTCCTGCCTCAATGATTATCGTCCTGGCACACGCATAGCCATCATCAAGAAGAGTTTTGAGAGGCTCATAATACAGCAAACAATATCACAGCTGCCCCCTCATCAACGGACGATCAACAGACGATGCCATCTCCACCGTTATTCACCTGACCCTCACCCACCTGGACAAAAAGGACACTTAGGTGAGAATCCTGTTAATAGACTTCAGATCAGTATTCAACTCCGTCATTCCTCAGGATCTGATAGGAAAGCTCAGACTGCTGGGCCTGGACGCCTCTCTCTGCAACTGGATTCTGAACTTCCTCGGTCAGTTAGGATTGGAAGCAACGTCTCCAGCACCACCACGCTGAGCACAGGGGCCTCCCAGGGCAGAATGCTCAGCCCCCTGCTGTTCATTTTGAGCAGCAATGCACAGCTCAAAAAACATCATGACCGGTTTGATCAGCAGGTAGGGTGAGGTGGCATACAGAGAGGAGGTGCACGGGTAACCAACTGATGCAGAATCAACAGCCTGTCTCTGCATGTGGACAAAACAAAGGAGACTTCAGGAGGGCGTGACAGGATCACATTGCAGAGAGGCTTATGTGGACCCTCAACACCAGCTTCATAGCCAAGAAGGCCCAGCAGCATCTCTACTTCCTGCAGAGACTGAGGAGAGCACCCCTCCCTCCCCGCCATCCTCACCACATTCTACAGAGGGACTATGAAGAGCATTCTCCACTTTATACATGCAGAGCTATAAGTGGTTAATGGAATGGACAGAACATCTGGTGAAGCATAAAGAGAGTTAAATGCGAATACTGTCCTAACAAAATCAAAATGTGAGAGTAAATAAGAATGAAAATAATGTCTCTCTTCCGGATGCTTGAAAGCTCCTGTGCCACAGACAACACGACAGATCAACAGAAACCCGAACCTGTCTCAGAGAAACACTAACTTTAGTCAGTGGATTTTATTTATAGGCCAAATGATCAGTTGTTGACACAGCCAACTGGAGTCATAAAAGCTTAAAGTGTATGCCATTTTAGCAACATTTCATTTACAAACATTAACTCACCTTTTTTTAAAGCACTGCTCATTTTAGCTGTAGTTCTATACTAGTGCCAAGCTCCCATTCATGAACTGTTCATTCGGTTTTGTTAGCTCAAGTAACATAGAATAGAACAGAATACAGTCATGGTTGGCAGCCGCTAGAGGCCGTCCTTTTCCTTTTTTTGTAGAATGGAGCTTTTATTTTGACATGCCTGAGCACACCGGTCTTGAGTTTGTTTGTATTACATGTTTCAGCTGACCGGTGTACTGAGTTAAAGTGATGTTGAGTTTTTATTGGTTTATGGACTTTTGGGTTTGGTATTTAGTTCCGTTTGTTTCGGACCTCAACGTCGGTCCACCGTCATTTTGGTTACATTTGTGTTCCTGTCTCCTTTGTTTAAGAGAAGATTTTATGTTTAGGCCCTCGTGCCTGTTTAATAAAAGCCTTAAGAACGGACAAAGTCTGCGTTTGCGCCTGCCCTCTGTGTCGAGAGACGGAGATGCTGACCAAAAAGAACAGAATAGAACAGAACAGATCTTGTAATTATATTAGAAAAATACCTCCAGATAAAGCGAACTGTCTTAAAGATTGGAATTAACTTTTGTGGTAGTTACTGTACATTTTGTCAATTTCCTCTTGATATTTTTTATGCCTTTTCCATATTGGATTAGTGAGAGGCATGTAGCTGACAGAGGCAGATGAACAGGGGAAAGAGAGAGAGAGAGAGAGAGAGAGAGAGAGAAAGAGAGAGAGAGAGAGAGAAGCACTGGTGACACTGGCCTGCTCTGTAAACACATATTGATTTATGTTTGATCCCCCTCATTCTCTTCCTCAATAAGTCCATCCACAAAAGAAGAGAAAAATGCAGTGACACTTCATCCCCTGTGTCATAAATAAAGAGTCTTTCATATCTACTCGACTGTGCTCCACTGACATACTGTAGTGAGCAAAGAAAAAGTCAATAGAGGAACAGTCAAAGGGTCTCCAGCAGAGTCTTCTCACTCTCACTCTCTCACACACACACACACACACACACACACACACACAATTAAATAGCACTAAGGATGTGTATGTGTTGGCATATGTGTTTTCATCACCACGTTCAGTTATAATAAACATGCGCCACAGCTTGTGTAGGCTAATTTTTTAAGAGTGAAAAATATCAGCAAACAGATGCTAATTTATTAGTGAAGTCTTATGGGTAATTATGCATTATTAAGACTATAATCTCATTAACACTAAATTGATGGAGCAGCTCTAGGCTATTTGTACAGAAGGCAGCAGACATTTTAACACCCACCGAGAACGTGGCCTGCAACAAGACTGTTGGCTAAAGTTTATATCCATGTAAGAAATGAAAATTTGGAAGCAAAAATGGAACCTGCCTTTTGTAATGAGGATATGTATGAGGATAAAAAAACGAACTGAAAGGGACTGCAGGTAAAATTTAAATGCATCCTCCTACACAACAGCACATTACACACAGAAAGCTTTAAAAATGTCGGTCCTTGTAGCTGCTAAATACACTCATTTTTAAAGCCAAACCTTACATTTCCATTGTATAAGTGTCTGAGAAAATGTTTAGACTGGATTCTTGGCATATTCTACATTGATTACCAGTGTGTGAGTTGATGTGTGTTGTGCTTGCTGGGAGATTGTTGGGAATCCCACAAATACAACAGCTAATGTTTGAATAAATGTGATTCATAAATGTAAAGGTGTGAGTTATAGGAAGATAGACATTATATTAAATACAAGAATAGAAAGTACCTGTAGAAGGGAGAACTTGGGCTGGAGGTCTGGCTGGCTTATGAATGATCGAAAAGTCTGGATCCCTTTTTTAAATGAACAAACAAAGAGTTGCGAGAGAACTGGGCAACAGGTAGGAGATGGGGAGGTTGTGGGGTGCAAAAATGTTGTCACAGTAAACAAAGTGGAGATGGGTTATTCAGTGACTCTAAAAATAAATGCTTGGCTGTCAGTAACTACCATCAACAGAGTGCAGCTACATCTTTTCACAGTACCTAGCTACACACTGTTCAGGAGATCCCTCCCCTCCCTTGAATTTTAGGGTTTTTCTTTCAATTGTAACATTTAAAAATATTGAAATTTGATTTGTATCATATTTTGAGTTTAATTATTTGCACTGTTTTGATTTCAACATAAGATATATGGGGAATACATTTCCAATCCACTAGGAGGTTTGCAGAAAGGGGTTTGGAATATATTCAGGTGCGGATTATTTACGACCTTTCAAGAAAAAAAAAAGATTCATTTTGCAAAAGTTAAAGCAGTGCAGAGAGACTGAAGAGCTGACACGTTGAATGTGCTCACATGTGGGCTGGATGTCTAATTTTGAGCTGCTATTGGAGATGCTTTAAGAGAGGTCAAGGTTTTTACATTTGTTACATGTTGCTGAAACAGCCATTCGGACATCTTGGCAGTTACTATAATAACCACAAAGGTAACAGAGATTGGTAGAGTAAAGGTTCAAAGAGGGCATGAATGAAATAAAGGCACATATTCACCATTACATAAATCACATTTGGTTTGTAAGACTTGTTTTAATGCAGTCATCATCCTGTTTTTTTTTTATTAATATATCTGTTTTTGTCTGGTACTATAATGGAATACAGCATCCTTATCCATATTCTATAATCACTGTTACGTGTTTTTCATTGCCACATAAGTCTGGTCATATAGTATATCTATATAGAGCATATAAATTAAGTAAATTGGCCTCTTACTGTCATGCGTGAACACACCACAGCACACAGTGTGAACAATGTGAAATTCTTTCATTGCATTTAACCCATTCACCCATTCAAGTTGAAGCAGGGGGCTGCCACCAACGGAGGGTGTTGGGAAGATACCTTGCTCAAGGGTACCTCAATGGTACAACTAGCAGTCCTGGGATTCAAACCCACCACCTTCTGATTGCAGGGGCAATTACCCTAACCCTAACCCTAACCCAAAAATACAACATTTTGTAAAATCACAAAAAGTGAAGAGACTTTTTCACTACATCAATGCCCCAAAGTTTTCAGGCCAAAGTTAAATGGCACAAAAAGCAAGAAAATGCTTTGAACAGAGGCTGAAGCAAAGGGCGACACAACCACCAAACTCAGTTTCTTTGGGAACATCATTTACAAAGAAGGCAAGCAGAGGTCTGGATAAATGCCCAAGAAGATCACTCTTAGATACAAAGGAAGGAGAGAGTGTGAAATCCCTGAGATCGGCTTGAGAGGAAGTCTGGGAAGCTTGAGGTCTCCACAGGGGAGTTAGAAAACTACATCAGTTGACAGCTTGGCAATAGCAACAAGGACATCGCCCTTGTCTCACCAGGGCATGTTCCCTGCCCTCCAAAACCTGCCTTCAAATCTGACATCACACCATTCAAGAGCACAGAAATTAAGCAGGTAATGGTGCACCATATAAGATATTTAAGAACTGCCCTGTGGTGCTTGAGCCCAAAAGAGAAATATTCTCATAAGTTCCAAGGCATTGCTCTGCTTAATGTGGAAGGAAAGATTTTCTTCATGGCGGTGGCAAGATGCATGACCAGTTACCTTCTGGCAAATAACTACGATGACTCCAGTTGCCTGGCTGTGTGGAAATTAGACCTTCTGTATCTGGAAAATGCCTACAGATCTATTCCGCACAAGCTCATCCACACTGCACACATTTTTTTTTCCCACATGCCTACCTGCATCGAAAAATCTGATCTCTTCAGTAACTTCTGTGCCATTTTTATAACCCAGGAAATTACAACTGATTTTCAGCAACTGCAGAAAGGCATAGCGATGGCTTAAGCTGTCTCATCCACCCTGTTTACAGCAGCCTTGGAGCTCATCCTCATTGGTGCAAGACACCAACTGAGGAGTGAGATGTTACAACACCCCTGCAAACAGCTGCTTGCACAGCTCAGCTGTTGGAAGAGGCAGGAGGAGCTCCTTCGCTGGGATGAAAATCAAGCCAGCCAAGTCTTGAAGCCTGTCAGTTCGGAAAGGGTCTAGAAATGATAGCATCACCTTTTTGCTGATAGAGAAAAGATCCCACTGGCAGAGCAGACAGTGCGAAGCCTTGGGAGGCTGAGCTCTCAGCTAAGCGCTTGGCTCACTCTGTCATGACAGCTTTCAGAAGGCCTGGTGAACAGACACCTAGCCCATCTCCCTAGGCAATTTAAGATGTGGTGCTCTCAATTGACCCTTTACCATCACCTGACGTGGCCAATGAAGTTGTGAGAGATCTCTGCAACAACAGTTTCAGAGGATGAAGCTGAAGAAGAAAATAACTTGAAGTCAACAGAACCAGCTTGCCATCCTTCAAACCACACCTGCGCTTCGTTAGACAAGGAGCGGAAAACATCAACCAGAGGGAGCTGAAAACACAGATCCGAGTGGCAGATAAGGCTTGATGTTAACCAGTGGCTTCAGTTTCCATCTGAAACAACCACAACCTCCCTACAGATTGACTTTGTCCTGTGGTCCATCTCTGCCAAGGTAGCAATAATGGCAGAGCCCACAGCACGATGGGAAGATATGAGGGATGTAACCTTTGAGAGAAAAAAGGAAATGTACACTGGGCTTGCTGCAGTGTTTACAGAAGGTGTGTGGGAGAATCTACCCTGTCGAAGTTAGATGCAGAGGCTTTGTTGGAAAATCCATGCAGCATCTACTGAAAGCCCTTGGAGTCACAAAAGAAGGCACTCAGGGAACTGGCTGAGGAGACAGAGAAAAGGAGTATTTGGCTTTGGGTCAGAAGAAGAGCCCCTGAGTGGGGAAACCAAGGGCTCAAAGCTCCGCCTCCCTGAGATGTTTTGGAATAACAGGGCCAAAACATCTCTGAAGGGTGGCTGCCAGCTGAGGACCCTACGGCTGGCCCACTGGCACTGATGGACACTTGGGAGGCAGAAATGCTTCGACTTATAACATTAGCTGTCAGTTAGCTTGTGAATTCACAATTAGTTAATTAGTTATGGAAGTACTTCACTTGTGACTAGACCTATATGTGCCTCCATTAAATAAGAAATACCCTGCTTACGCGTTGAATTAAGGGAGTCCAAAGGGAGCGAGAATCATAGTCATAACAGATTCACAATAGTTGCATCACAGCCAAAAGGAAGGGCACTGTGAGTTATGGTCATAGGACCACTCAGCAATTTATCCCCACCAGGGCAGAAGAGGCCACATGGGTAAAGAAATTGAGCATTATTGTACAGAGGCTAAGAGATAGAGCTTACTGGAATGAATTTCTTGCACATGTGGACAAAAGAGTTTTATGAGAACAGAAAACAGCACTACACAGTTGATCTCACAAAGCTCTGAAGCAATTAGTCAAATCATTTAACATGATTTCGCCTCAGAATCAGAGGGGAGAAAACATTTTCTCATCGGGGGGTGTGAACACAACCATAAACTTGAGGCCAACATAACCAGCTCAGGCCTACTATAGTGGCTGGTTCTTGGAACCAAGTCATTTGTGTCATATATATTCTTTAATACTTTCATGACGTCTCTGTCAAGGCAAGAGTTTAATAAAGCCTACTGTTTCATACTGGATTTGATGAGCCTGCAGCCAGCCTAAAACCCTTTGATGAAATCACCCCAATTGAATGAGTTACAATAGATGACCACGGTCAAAAAAAGCCAAAGGACGGTTATTGTTTGGTCAACCACGGTGCTATGGGGAATGTGCTGAATGAGCTCTTTTGGACGCGGTGAAGTTTTTAGCCACCAGCACCGCAGCAGTTATTACACAATAGGATTAAATTAGGCCTTTTCGAATCGGCATTTCACCATGGCAACTTCATAACTCGGCTCCACTAACAATCAGCAATGGGAGGGGAACGTTTCAGAATACTGTCAAATCTTCACATAATTCAGTGGAAAGATTATAGCAATATTGCCATAGATGGATGAGTCAATGCCGATGGAACTTTATTGAACTGACGTGTCAGCACATCCCTTTTCCTTAGTAAACATGAGTTGTTTGCTGTCCTTTTTTGCCAGGGAAATGGGGTTTGTGTGTACCTGAGTGCACCTAGGCACACACAAACACACATATACAAAAATGGCAAAGGTATGTTGACAGGGAGACGTCAGTTCATGGTTAATTGCTTAGCCCAGTTTCACTGTCCATTTATTTTAACTGTCAGTTTGTTTGTTTGTTTGTTTGTTTGCTTACTGTTGTCATGTGCATCCAAAAAATACCTTGCATCTATGAGCATGTACTTACATTCTCAAATTTATAATTGTGCATTTACAAACTGATAATATGCAAAAAAAATTTACTAAACATAAAGCAAAGAAAGCACAGTAAATACATTACATTCAATTCCAGTGGTGTGATGTGGTTTTGCCAAATGAGGGATGCAGTGCTGTTATTTATCCCTGTAACCAGAGGCAGTGTTTGGATCTTGAAACATTCGGGGCTATGGAAGGCCAGGGGAGAAGATGTGATTTGTCGATGGGAGGCAATGGGATTTTGGTCGAATTGTGGGCTTGGGGGTCCAGTTGTTAAATCTGATAGTATGCATGAGCTGTAGCACGCTCCAATATTTGACAAGACTCTATTTTTATCACTCTTACAAGCGCCGACTCTAGTTTTTAGGTGAGGCTGAAGTGAGCTTCACTTCTGTTCGGGTGCCCACACAGCACCAGACTGCTGCCCAATTTATTGCTGAAAACAAAATTCAAACTTCATGACTAGAGATAAGCAATGCAGAGGGACAACAAACTGAAAAAAATGTGTATTAAACAGTGTATTAAACAAGTGAAAAAATTCACAGGGTCTATGAACGTTGAGCCTTGGCACAGGAATCAACAGCCTTGCCAACTTTGTGTCAATTCTCAACGCAGCCTGGGTTTACTACAGAAGACATTTCTATCTTTGCAAGTTATTTTTAAGTCAGTTTTGTATGCATTTTTTGCCACATGTCCAAGTATTCGGAGCAACTATTTTCAGTTCCTGTTATTTTTTACACGGTTTAAAGTCATGGATGCCGACAAAATGGCCCACTCCCATGTTAGTCTCTGCACTCTTCCCTTCTTCACACATTGTCACTGATGCTCCACTGAAGTTCCACCTTCTGTTTATTGTGCCTGTAGTCACATACAATGTAGCTGATGAAATAAATGCTCCTCAAATCACAATTGTTTCAGGGGCCATTATTTTTGCCAGTTGGACCATTCTGTTGAGGTATAAAAAAACTTCTAAAACTTAGTAGTTTTGGAAATCACCCTACTAAACTTGTGTACTAAAATTAAATGCATTTAAATTACAGTCAAAGAGGCAGACAGAAAAGAACATATGATGAAAATGCATGATAAACCAGGCGGTCAGGATGTATCATCAGCATCGTGCACCTCAACCTAGAAACAAACTGCACAAAAACAACTGAACCCAGCTACAAACAGCCTGTTCAAAAATATTCTGCTACAGAGTTCAGTAAATAACACTGAGGATATGAAATCTCCAAGACATAACAGATGAACAAAATGACATGCCTTTAGCCACAGAGATGATAGATCTACACAATCAGCTTAATCCGAATACACACAGGAGTAATAAACCTGACTGGTAAAGTGGTCCCTTGTAGTCACATTTGAACACACCACAGCACAGCACACAGTGTGAACAGTGTGAAATTCTTTCTCTACATTTAACTCATTCACCAGGAGGCTGCCACCAATGCAGCACCTGGAGAGCAGTGTGTGGGAATGGCACCTTGCTCAAGGGTACCTCAGTGGGGCCACTAGTAGTCACGGGATTCAAACCCATGACCCACGGCTTTGTTCACATTCTTTAAATGTCAACAGCATGGAGGAATGTAGTTGGTATTGGGGAAGACCACAGCAGATTAAGATTAATGGGGGACATATTATGCAAAACTCACTTTTTGCATCCTTTTGTATTTCCATTTGGGTCTCTACTGCTCCTATAAACAC
>JBBPCX010000141.1:907536-922277 GCA_037974365.1 Hydrocynus forskahlii | reverse complement strand
ACACTGGAGTGTACTGGTGTGAGTCTGAATCTGGAGGGAGCAGCGATCCTGTTAACATCACAGTACACAGTGAGTCTACATGGAGTGTGCTTGTTTACTATGAGATTTTCCCAATAACTCAATATGAGTTTTCATGCCCTGTTGTGTATCTCTCTGTTACTCGGTTAGTTTTCCTGCCTGTACTGTGGCACTGTCTAGCGCTCAAGCTGACACAGACACAGAAAAAACAGCTTTGTAGTGGAACAAACAAGTTTTCATTCATAGTGTGGTCTTGAGCATAGTGTCGAGCTGTGCAGGTTGGGGGATTCAAGTGATGAGTACAGGCTGCTGTGAAGGTGCAAGGAGGACAGCAGTGACAAGGGCAAGGGGATCCAAGTTGTTTAATAAACGGAACCTTCTAATCCCAGTGGTATGTGGTGTTGCTGAATGCAATCTTGGGTCAGAGCTATTCGCCTGGTGGACATGGACTGGTTCAGGAGGACTTGCCACTGACACATAGGAAGCTGAGAAAGAATTTCAGTTGGTTATGTGGTTTACCTTATTATTGGTCCTCTTTTCAGGGCTGCGGCAGGCAGTAGTTCACCTTTCTGACCCATTTGGCAGAGACATTCCATCGTGCCAGGAACTTGCTGTATGTGTTCGGCACCAGAAGGAGCAGTTAATCACCTGGCCAGAACTCCCAAGGCTGGGCTGACTGGTTCTACACCTTCTGTTGTTCTCTTTGTGCTTCCTGCGTGTGCTCTTTTACTATGGGGGTAACTTTATCTCTGCGTTACCTTTGTGTATTCTAGACTGGACCAGAATAGGGATGGCTGCTCCTCCCAGGCTTCCCTGGCCACATCAAAGAGGCCCAAGGTCACCAACCAAATAAAAGGTCAAAGTGGGTGAACCACGTGGAGGTTTGCAACATTTCTTAGACCACTTCACCTCTGATAGCAGGTCACGCGTAATGAATTTAGCTCCATTGTGACAGCTTTCAAGGTAGCTTTTCAAAGAGGGACAGCCTCCAGGTACAGAGTGTCATAGTCCAGTATGACTATGATGCTGATTCCTCATGGGTAGAGGGCTGAGGAGAACATGTGGCAGACATTTTACGTGTCCGTCGCCATCCCAGTACCAAATCATTTCTGTTCTGACACCCCATGTGCCCTCCACGAGGACAGCTGTGGGCCAAGTGCATCATGGTGCCAACTTTGGAGCTCAGTACAATGTTCCCACCCGTAATACAGGAACCCATTTTTAACCACGATGTAGGCAGCAAATATCAGATAGTCTGAGAACTATGGGCCACACCCCTCCCTGTCCTCCGATCCACACATGTGATAGCCAGACTTCCCCAGGATGTTGTATTCTCTGATAGCCACCCTCCTGTAAAATGACAGGCCTCCATGTCATTGTTGCCTGTCATTTTAGTTAACACTTGTTGGGCCTCTCTGGTGGGGTCAGACAGGAAAAGGCTTAAGGGGGAGCTGAGCCGACACTGGATAAGGAGTTGCTGGGTTTTCATTTTTGAGTGAACTTCAATTGCCGGACCCTTGTTTTCAGTACATGCTGCCTGAAGGCATCTCAAGACTGGGTGCCAGGGGGGAAAGCCTGTGTTCTGTGTTCATAACACTTGCAGTTTCCACCAGATTGGGGCTCATACATGCAGTAAGTAGAGGTGTCTGTGAGAGTGCAGGGGAGGCGGTGAGTAGGGCATGGGGATCTGATGAAATAAAGGCACACAGAGGTAGTCTTCGGGGCTTGAGTCTGTGGAGAGGAGAGACACACACAAACAGCAGTCAGACACATCACTTTTCTCACAATGCTGTCATGAGCTCCTTTTAGAACTCCATCTTGTTGACTATGAGGCGCTAACTGCCTCCAGGAGCCTTGCATCCTGGGGGCCTATCCCTCCGCCATGCGTTCATGTCCTGTCCAAAACAGAGGTGCTGAAATGGCACAGAGGAATTGTTTTCACTGTGTGTTTAGGTGGGAACTGTTCTCTGTCATAGGAGTGCCTGATGTCCGACGCAGCAGAGTTGGAATCCCACCGTCACTGTACACGCTCAGTGTAATATGTTCTCCTTTTCAGATGGTGCTCTGATTCTGGAGAGTCCTGTCCATCCTGTGACTGAGGGAGATCCTCTGACTCTACGCTGTTTATTTCACACAAAGCCCTCAAACCTCACAGCTGATTTCTATAAAGATGGATTATTCCTCCAGACCCAGACTAAAGGAGAGATGACCATCCGTACTGTCTCAAAGTCAGATGAAGGTCTCTACTACTGTAAACACCCAGAGAGAGGAGAGTCACCAACCAGCTGGATCTCAGTCAGAGGTGAGATTAACAGATATGATTCAAATGCAGTGTGAAAGTTAATATACAGTGGAATACAACTTCTCAAGCAATAATTTATTATTATTACTACTATTATTTGTTTCTAAAAGTCTGGCACAATGTGCAGGACTGTATTTTACCATCTAAGCTGATGAATTCTAGTGTTTTACTATTAAATCAAATCACAATTTATTTACTGGGATAGATCATCTGCTGTGTATGTGTGTGTGTGTGTGTGTGTGTGTGTGTGTGTGTGTGTGCGTTCAGGAGCTCCATTCTCAGTGTTCAGTCTGTTCAGTAGTTTAATGGCAGTGTCTCCATATCTGCTGGTGTCCATCGTGCTGGGGGTCAAATGTTACAGATCTGGAGGTGAGAACTCTGTTAGTGTGACTGTGTTACACATCATATAAACACTGAGTCTGTAATCAGAGACTTTGTTCACACAGTAATCCGTGACAGTGGTGCAGTAGGTAGCACTGTAGCCTCACACATCCAGGGTTGGGGTTTGATTCTGGCTCCTGGCCTTATGTGTATGGCTTATGCTTGTTCTCCTTGTGTTGGCGTGGGTTTTCTCCTGGGTCTCATGTTTCTCCCACAGTCCAAACACATGTGTGTCAGATTAGTTGGGGATTCTAAATTGACTCTGTGTGTGTGTGTGTGTGTGTGTGTGTGTGTGTGTGTGTGTGAGCACACGCTCGGTGGGCTGGTGCCCCGGCCAGGGAGAGTCCCTGCCCTGCGCACATAGGCTCTGGGTACCTGCAACCCTAGTATAGATTAAGTTACAGAAAATGAATGAATAGTCAGTGCATGTTCTTGTACTGAATCCAGACAGAGCAGGATTTTTGGTGAAAAGAACAGAAGATCATAATGTTGTAACTGTAATGCACTTAATACATACATGAGAAAGATTTGTTTTTATTGAAAAAAGCAGAATGAGATCATACTGTAATTCACAGATCAGTAACAGACAATGTAATTCCTTATTTTTAGAAATATTTCTGAATAAATATAAAATAGTAAATACATTGTTTGTTTTTGTTCCAGCTCAAACTGATGAGGATCAAAATCAGTGTGCAGTCACAGAAGCGTGAGAAACTGAAAGAATAGCAGAATCTGTTTGCTTCAGGTCCTATTAAATGTGCTTCAAATTTGCTATAATTTTTCTTGAGCTTTTACCTGTACTATAGCACAATGCAGCAAATGTTTCTAGCAGAAGAAAGGCAAAGAAAAAACGCTTTACTATGTGTTATTATTATTTTTATTATTATTGTTGTTGTTGTTGTTAGCTCACTTATTGGATTTAAATGCCTATATCCTAAAGAAAAATAGTTTTATTCACTTAGCAAATATATAATAGTCTAAACAATATTCTAAAAATGTCACTGTACATGTGTTAAAATGTTTCTGCAGGTAATTAGCAACTCTCTACAACTATTCATTGAAAAAATACAAATAATATTCAATAAAAACAAATGTTTGCTTTCAACACTTATTTGGTCACATTGAGATCTTCTGCAAAACTTTTTACTCTTAAAGAGGAATGGATCATATTTATTTGCAAGCATTCAATTATTTGTCTCAAAAATGCAAAAGCTCAAAAAACAACAGAATATTTTTAGTGCTCTACACACAGCCAGTAGTGAGAATTTCACAGGCCTGAGTTTCTCAGATTAGGAATAGAGACAAGTGTGTGGTTGTGGTTTGGCTTCTGTTTCAGTTCACCTGTTTGTGCTTCACACTGAAGGAGGGGAAGGACCTGTTAAAGTGTTGCAGGTGGCACTAACTATGTTTTCGTTTATAAAATCCTGACAGGTACAATGCTTTGGCCTTAAAAAGGTAGAAATGCCTTAAAATAAAAAGCAAATATAAACTTTTATTATAGAATAGAAAAATCACCTTTTACTCCAGTTTTGTTATGTTCTGGACAATGATGTCAAATGCTAACAATGGAATCGTCACTTAAAAACCTATAAACCAGACAGTCGAGCAATGAGTGGGGGTAATAGCACAGTGTATGTACAGCAATTGCTCACCTATGCTGACTGAGTAAGAGTGTACAAGCTCAATAGGGTCCACTTGTCTGTCTGCTGTATCTGCTGACAATGCTAAAGGAAGTCTCACAACAACTTCCTTTTAGATCCAAACACAGATTGTCACATACAAATAATGTTACAAAATCAAAAAGGCCAAGAACAAAGGTATGTACTGGCTGGGTATTTGGGATTTTTCTTAATGCTTTCTTGTTCTATCGGACAGGATGTGTGCATCCACATCACTCTGCTAATAGAGATGACATCACATGCTGAGAACCATCAAAGATTCAGTGGGAGACTGTGAGGTTTGACCTTGGTGTGGCTAATCAGTTACACGTGCTGCTGAAGTTTATCTAAGCGGTCAAATGGAGAAAGGCAGCGAAACATTAGACAGGACACCAATCCATCACAGGGCATTAAACTGATATCATAGAAGAAAAAGTAACATAACGATTCCCTAAATCAATGAAGTGTCTCACTTTTATTCTTTTATTCAGATTAGGATCTGTTTATACATTTGGATGAGTTTATTGAATGGCCATGTTGTTTCTTCCCCTCTTTTTAGAGAAGGCTTGTGTGAAAACTGACACCGTGTACACGGAGCTGCAGAAGAACTCAGACAAAGATAAAATGCACAGCATGAGAATGACCAGTATCAAACATCCACAACAAAATTTCATCATGAAATAAATGTTAAAATCTCAGAATCGTCAGACCTTGGAATTACTGGTTTAAGATTTGCATCAGCAGTGAGTTCAGCTGGCAGGGTCTGCTGATGTAACTGGAACATCATGTCCTGTTACAGAGCCACTGTGACACAAGATAAGATGTTGAGTGATGGGGGTCAGGAGAAGGTAGGTGTGAGTAACATGCCCCTCGCTGGTCATGCATTGGTCTACTACACCATCTAGTGTTTAAACTGATCATATAAAGTGATTACACTTATGAAAGTATGCACTGATCAGCCATAACATTAAAACCATTGAATTTAGAGTTTGCCACTCTGTATGTCTGTGTGACTACAACCATTATTGGAAGTATATATTTATAGATATATATTAGGGGTGTCAAGTGATTAAAATAATAAAATTAATTACAAGCTCTATGATGAATTAATCTAGATTAATCGCTTGTATTTTTGCTGTAGAAGTATTGAAAAATTTAATGAATTTTGGCATATGAGTGAATGAATAATCAACATTACAGGCTTTCATAGTCTCTTTTCCTTAATAACTGTTTCTGCACTGTTCGTGTGCAGTAATGGACACCGCAATCAAAAATATGATCTAATATGCTGGAGGAAAAAGTGCTGCAGTACAAACAATGATAGAACCAAGTCCATATATAAGGTGCATTTTAAGAGAATGTACATACAAGCACGAGTGTTCTGATGAATTATGTTGCCTTGTCTAAAAATGCTACTGTAACGCAAATTGACAGCAGTCTATCAATTCATGCTACCCTGTGGAATCAGAAAACTTTATTAATGCTAGAGGAAATTGCTTATGTAATGACTGCAAAGACACAGACCCCAGAACGCAAGATTGCAAAGATAAACCAGTGACCAGAACGCAGGATAGCACAGATAAATTAGTGTCCAACACAGGATAGCACAGATAAACCAGTGACCAGAACGCAAGACAGCACAGATAAACCAGTGTCCAATGCAAGATAGCACAGATAAACTAGTGCCCAATGCAAGATAGCACAGATGGACTGACCTGTTTCTTTCTTTTTTTAATGTATGAGTGAGTTTTGATGTCTGTCTCTTCAGAACATTAAATGGCTTGTAATTTTTAAATGTTATTTTAAGGAGCAAATTTTATTTTTTAGGAGCAGCAATCCTGTCAACATCACAGTACACAGTAAGTCAATCTGTTATAACAATATACCCAGAACTTTTTTACTTTTCAAAACACCTACTGTACAGGAGTGTGCAAAGAGACTTAGCAGACTCGTTCCCTTGTCATTGATGCGCACCATCACTGGCGTGCCTTTGAGAAAACATCCGCGTGCCAACTGTGGCAGGCATGCTCAGGGTTGCTGACCCGTGTAGCATCGTTTTAACCCGTTTAGCTTTCACCCCCTATTTTGGCAGCCGTCTTGTGTGTTCTGCATTACCAACTTTAAAAGCTCACAATTCCGTCATATAAAGTTATTACTTAACTATTTGCAGTTGGACTAATTTTATAGCTAAGACTCTGATGTTTCATGTGCCAGTAAAATATGTAAACTTATTTTCAAACAGCAACACAGGATGGAATACCGGATTTTATGTATACTTGTGTCAAACTTCTTAGCATTCAGCGATCCTTATCGTCCCTGTCAGAAGAATTTTTATTCTGACACTGAAAACCCATATCCACAGGTGTTAACTTATATTCAAAATTTGAGCTCAAACGAATAAAATATGAATTTTCTATAAGGTTTTTAGTGCAAGCAGTACCATTTTGTGCAAGCAGGGAAGCCATTTTGTTTGGAGAAATCCTTTTTTTATCACAGAATTATAAATCAATAAATCGCTACCACACCACTGCTCTCGCTTTCATCAAACTCCCCGCCAGTCTGAAAGAGTCGGCTCCGCTCACCCGCCCAGTCAGACCTGTTTGAATCAATACACAGCTAAATGGAGCCAGAAAAACTCGACAAAACTCGCTCAAACCACAATAAAACAACTCCAAAATAATTCCAAAGCAGTTTGAGCATAACCCAGCCAGCAAAAAGACATTTTAGCGAAGTGTCATAAAATCCAAACACTTACTTTTTCTAAGATAAACACGAATGATTCTCCGTGTGCGTCTCTCTGGACCAAGCGCTTCTCTGGACTTTTGCTAGAAATTCTTATTTGCTGACTAAATATCCACATCAAATGTTTTCAAATGTCCTCAAATATCCTGAATGTGCTCTTATGTGTGCATTTCGCTTTGTTTCAGCATAAAACAATCCGTGTTTGTCTGTCCGTGCACTCGGGGTACCTCTCTGTCTGGCTAGAGCGCTCCACTGAATAGGACAAGCCTTTGGGCATTTATGCCCCTGAGTGAGGGCGGAGCGTCTCCTCCCATAAATCCCTGAAACCTCTCACTATTCGCTACAAGCCTGTATATGTAAATTACAACTTCTCGCTAACTGGTGAGAGTAATAGTTCGTCAAAGCCTGACCAGTCCCGAGAAAGTGAACAAGTTTTAATCTGACAAAAGTGGCGAGGATAAAATCGCGTTTCAGCACAAGTGGGGGTGTTGACAACCCCCCACTTGTTCATTACATTCTTTTGGCAGATCCTTTTGTCTGATCTGACTTACAGTTTGAGAAAACAGTTTCATGACAGTGATTACAGTTTCATGACAGTGTGAGAACTAGAGGAGAGTTCTAAGTTCTGGAATCTTTATGTAGTGCAAGAAGATGGACAGTTCGGAAATGGACAGGTTGCTCTGGCAACCTTTGACAGCTCATTCCACCCACAGGGGTCCACCAATGAGAAGAGTCTGGTCTGGGTTGCCTTGTGTGTCGGGACGTATATATCTCATGATAACAGTGTTGTACAGATGATGTAATGGGTAAGATGGGTCGGTTGGTTCAGAAAGTGCATTTAAGTGTTTGATAGGTGCAGCTACTCTGAACACTAAAGACTTTAAAGTCTGCATCTTAGCAGAGGGTTGTGTCTGAGTAACTGTGTGTTAATCAGACTAAATTCACACTGTGTTTCCATTTGATGAGCAGTAACAGATGATGTAGATGTAGAGCACACAGGTAGTGGACAATGCAGGATTATGCCACAGTTTCACAAAGACACACCTCTGTCAGATCAAATAACTCAGGACTGAGTGTGTGAGTCAGTTGTGTTAGATTAAGGACAGTCGTCCGGCAGTTACACCTGGCTTAATGTGTGTCTGAATTAAACACAGTATTGTTTTGAATGTTTATAACAGTGAACCAACAATTACTCTGGTATATTTGATCATGTCTGCAAAATCACAAATCACATCTGGCTTTTTTGTTCCTTTCCAACACATCTCATTTAAGATCTCACAACACATAACCAGTGATGGGTGGTAGTGCCGCTACATGTAGTGAAGCTATTAGTTTAACTACATTTTCCAGTAGCTTGCCTGTAGCGTCGCTGATTTCTGAATCAAATAACATTCCAGTAGTTACGTTATTTTTTTGATCGAGTAGCGACGTAGCCTCCACAAAAGTTACAATTTCCAGGACATGTCTGAGAAAAGCAGAGGTTTCCTCTGCAGTATGATTTTGAAATGCAACAATCAGACAGAAATAAAGCATGTTCATGCGCGACTTTCTACTCTGCTTCTACTGTGTACCGAAACACGCATGCATATGGCAGTGGAACAAGCAGAGCGACCGAGAGTGACACACATATACACACACACACTCACACACACACACACACACCCACTGACAAACAGCACAAGAGGATGAAGGAGGGAGAGACAGGAGAACAAGAGGAGCAGTCTTTTATTTATGTCTCAATGCTTCACATAATGCAATGTCTACACTGTGTTATATCATGGGTCGTTCTTTGATAAATGTTTTAACCAGTGTATCTGACCAGTGTATCTGATATATTTCTATGGGTGGTAGCTTTTGTGTAGTGAAGCGTATTTTATTGTTGAGTAACTGATAACCTAACTCACTACACTTTACAAGTAGCTTGCCCAACACTGCACATAACAAGAATGAACTTTATTCTTACAGTCTGTTAACAATGAAAATATAAATCTGATTGATCATTTTAACCAGTCTCCCTGAAAGAATCAGTAAATGCAATCTGCGTGTAGACTCAGGAGGAAAATGGGGCCCTGCCTGAAGGATAATTGAGTGTGGGTTGTGTCATTCTTTTTGGGGGTATTAAGGTTTGGTTTTGTGTTTCCTGCTTGGCTGACAGATGGCAGTAGTCTGCCATGTCTGGGATTATTGTGTTTCAAGTTTCAAGTTTTATTGTCATATACAGATAACAATGTAGCATAATTACCCATGATGAAATTCTTAGTCTCATGTTCCCCCCAAATTTACATTAACATATAAATAAGTACACAGATAGATAATTTTTAAAAAAGTACTACAAGAAATAGAAAAAGTAGAAAGTGAACAAATAAGAAAATAACATTTTTAAAAGTTAGCATTTACAAGTATTAATAGAATGTCTGGTGCAAAACATTCAGAGCAGCAGACAGTTTTCGCTGTTTGTTCACTTCTCCTTTTATTTTCTTCTTTCTGCAGAGATCTCAATTTGTGAGTCTGCAGTCTTGAATTCAGTTTAAATGAACTCAGTGTGTGTGTGTGTGTGTGTGTGCTTTTCTCAAAAGAGGAAGAAGCAGGACTCTCTCTCTCTGTCAGGAAGTGCTGTGTTTAACAGTCAGTCAGTCAGTATTGGAACAGTATGGAGCTCAGTGCTCTCTCTCTAATACTCTGTGAGTAAAAAAAATCTTTAGGTCTTCAGCAAAGTGAGTGTTGTAAGTGGTTAGGTTGTATGTGATTATGTCATTGTGTGTGTGTGTATGGGTATGTGTGTGTGTGTGTGTGTGTGTGTGTGTGTGTATGGGTATGTGTGTGTGTGTGCATGTGTGTGTGCGTGTGTGTGTATGTGTGTGTGTGTGTGTGTGTGTGTGTGTGTGTGTGTGTGTGTGCGCGCGTGTTTGTGTGTGTTTCAGGCAGCAGGGTTTAAAACTAGAGATTCTGTTCAGGTTTATCATTGCATCCATATGTGTTATGTGAATGTATGGGTTTAATAGACTTTACTGGAGTAGATGAGTGTGTGCAGTGTGTTCTGTGTGTGAATGAGAAGACAATGGTAAAACGTTCTTGTACTTAATGTTGAAGTTCAAGAATTTAATGCTATGTGTTTTTGCTATAAACTCTCTGAGGCCACATTTCAGAGATAATATCTGCTCCACAGTTAGATGCTACGTGGGCTGTTGGATCTTTATGTCCATCATTTCTCTTTAGTCAAATTGATCCACTATGTTAAGATTTCAGCTTAATTTCTACATGATGCAGATATTGTATTGAAGGTGAAACTCTTCTATACTTCATCCTGACTGATGGTGGAGTTTAACTAGATGAGAATCTGTTCTTCTGAAGTTACTTGTGCAAAATGCAGCTGAATGAACTCCTCCATATAGAAATGAGAACATCACACTTGTTACTGCATCACTTTGGCTACCTGGTTCCTCTAGAACTGAAGGTTCACTACAGACTGTCTTGGTGAAACAGTTTTGGAATTCTTTGCTTATGCAGATGTGAAACACCTCCTCCTGTGTTGTTTTTTTTTTTTTTTTTGTTCTGTCAGAGGTCATTAAGAGGTCATTAAACAGTCCTTAGAACATACCAGAATCATATATTCCCAAATTTGCAAAATTAATTTAAGCAATAATTTTGGTATTAGTGTCACATCTCTCTATTTCCTTCCATTTTTAGTGCTTGCTTCACCCATTCAAATTGCTCAAGGTGATTTTTAGTGACAAATTTGTTTATACTGAAGAGACGATTAAATTCAGAGTTGTGTACAGGGATACACGAGAGTTTAATGTTTGATTTGTACAGTGAAGCCTCGTCTGACTGTGTAGCCTAATGGGCCACAAATATTCAAAGCAGAGACCGTCACACTCACATGTGAAATACCAGTAGTTACTAGTATTAATAGGATGTCTGGTGCACAACAGCGCAGTGAGGTATTTATGATATGGGGTGAAAAATTTTAAAGCGGCATTGTTTAAAGTGACGTTGTGAAGAGTCCAAGGTCAAGAGTCCAGTGGTTGTGGTGAGTGTATGTTGGTAGGTTTGAGTGTGTTCAGTGTGTGGATTTATTTTTGGTAACATCCTCTTTCAGTTTGTGCTGATTTACCCCCTTATGTTGTCTTTCTCCCTTATGGGTAGAGCATAGCAGTGTGTAGGAGAGTCCTGTGTATTATTTAGCTGTGGTATTGTATCTAGAGTCCTGTGTATAATTTAGCTGTGGTGTTGTATCCAGAGTGCTATGTATTATTTACCTGTGGTGTTGTATCCAGAGTGCTGTGTATTATTTAGCTGTGGTGTTGTATCCAGAGTGCTGTGTATTACTTACCTGCGGTGTTGAATTTATGAACTACAAAACATCAACATGTCATACTACTTCATGTACTCATTAACACTCATGAGATGGTCACATACTGTTGTGCTAATCTCACACTTTTTTCAAGTTGTTGAATTAAAAACACTACAGCAGCAGAAGTAGTCTCTTTTTGTTTACTTCTCCTTTCCTTCTTAAAATGAACTTTGTTCATGTCTGTTACACCTGTTTTTTTCTGAGAGAGGAAGAAGCATTACTGGGAGAGTATGGAGCTCAGTGCAATCTCTATAATACTCTGTGAGTAACTGTGTCTTTATATCTTCAACAGGAGTAAGTGTTGTAAATGGTGAGGTTGTGTGTGATGAGGTCATTGTGTGTGTGAGTGTGTTTGTGTGTGTGTGTGTGTGTTTCAGGTAGCAGTCAGAGTTTAAAACAAGAGATTTTGTTTCACATGTTCAGATTTATCATTGTATCCATTTCTGTTATGTGAACATATGAGTTTTGTATTAAACTTTATTGGAGTAGATGAGTGTGTACAGTGTGTTCTGTGTGTGAATGAGAGGATGACAATTAAACTTTCTTGTACATTCTTGAAGTTGAAGGTTTTAATGCTTTGTGGTTTTGCTATAAACTCTCTGAGTTTATAGCAAAACCATTCAATAATATCTGCTCCCCAGTTAGATGCTTAATTAGTTGTTTTATCTTCATGTTCATCATTTCTCTTTTGTTAAATGTATTGAGATTTTAGCTTAATTTCTATATTAGCATTGGTTTCATGATGCAGATAATTCTATGGCAGTGTTGCATTGAACGTAAAAGTCATGCTTTATCCTGATTGATGGTGTAGAGGCGACAGCTTTATTTAGCCAAATTAAGGTAGCAAAACAGCAAACCACCACTGCCAGTCAGTGGAACCACCCTGTGGGACTGTTGGGCTCTGTCTTTTGTACCTCCTGTGTTATGCTCCTATGGTGGTAAAACCAGTTGTCCATTCCATCAGCAGGGCTACTTCTGTACCAGGATATCCTACAACCAAGTAAGGTAAAGGTCCTGGTGTCTTTGTAGGTAACCCAGGTGTTCAATACTGTTTCAGAGGACATCCCTTCAAGTAAAGGACAGACAAAGAGAGAGAACACTATACCATATTTTGGCGGATCCTCAGTCATACGATATATCGTATTACATACGATATGTATGATTTCAAAATCTATTATAATGGTTGTGTATAATTAAATGAAAATCTTTTCTTGGAAAGTTGCTTGTGCAAAAAACAGCTGAATATTTAACTCATCCATATAGAAATCAGAACATGGACTACAGACTCTCTGGGCCATTAAGAGGTCATTAAATGAGATCACTCAGTTTCAGATCAGCAGATAAACTTTGTGAACCTCTCGACCACTTCACACTTTAAATGTGACGATTATAAACAGCACAGCGGCCTCAGTATAAGTTCATCAGCTTCATGAGAGATCAACATTATTTCAGCAGTTTAGGACATTATTTTTATTTCAGCTAGTCTTATCTAGACATAAATGAATAGTTTTTTTATTTCAATAATTTTATATTTAATGTATCTGTGTCTGAAAAGGTTTTTGTGCATTTCTGTGAAAACAACAATTTCTGTTAATGTCACATCTCTCTATTTCCTTCTCAGTTTTAGTGCTGGCTTCACCCATTCAAAGTGCTCAAGGTGATTTATAGTGAGACAGTTGTTCATACTGATGAGATGATTAAATTCAGAGTTGAATTTGTGATAGACATGTGTTTGTTTGATTTGCACAGTGAAGCCTCATCTGACTGTGCAGCCTAATGGACCACAAATATTCAGAGGAGAGAACGTCACACTCACATGTGAAATCCCAGGACAGAATGTACAAAAATGGACATATTGCTGGTTCAATGATAAACTCCCTGGTAAATCTCAACATTCTGAAGAGAAGTATTACATCATAAGAGACATAAATGTGAACCAGAGTTCAAAACACAAATGCTATGGCTGCTCTGAAAATTCTGGCCAAGGAAACACTGATTGGAGCAATGAAGTGACTCTCACAGTGATCGGTATGTCTAAATTATCTGATTTCCTTCAACTCAATGTCACAATCAGAATAATACATTTTGATTTAAAATATCAAATTGTCAGGCAGCGTGTGTTGAAAGGTTAGCGACATGTATGTGTTGTAACTACACAGAGAGACCAAAAGCTTCACTGATCCTGGCGCCCACTGGACAGATGTTTAGTGGAGAGACAGTAACTCTCACATGTGAAGTACAAGGACACACAGACACTGAGTGGAGCTACAGCTGGTATAAAGATGATGACAGAGATCACCCAGTTTATTCCTCTGATGGGAAAAGGGAATATTCCTTCAGTGTTAAAGTGTCTGACAGTGGAAAATACACCTGCAGAGGAGAGAGTAGAGTCTCTCAGAGATCAGAGACCAGTGATGCTGTTACACTGACTGTGTCAGGTGAGTCTGTAGGTTTGTTATTATTTCATTAGTAAAGGTTGTTATTGTGTATAAGTAAATGAACACTGTGTTTTCTGTGTAACAGACAGACCCAAACCAGTACTGAGTGTGTCTCCACAGAGCTGGATGACTGAAGGAGACTCAGTGACTCTAAGCTGTGAGGTCAGAAGCTCCTCTACAGGCTGGACATTCAGCTGGTCCAGAGATCATAATGAGCTCCTCTCAGACAGCAGCAGAGGAGCTGGAGGCTCCTACACACTCAGCCCTGCTGCTCTCAGTCACACAGGAGTTTATGTGTGCAGAGCAAAGAGAGGAGAACCAGCCTATCACACACTGACCAGCAATCCACAGCCATTATGGATCACTCGTGAGGAAATAGAATGATAGCGGTGTTGGGTTGTAGCATTTGCAAGTTTGTAAATTGAGTAAAAGATCAATCAAGAGCAATACAGAAATTATTATTGTTATTTTTTAAATTATTATTATTATTATACAAGATTTAATTACAAGATCATTCAGATGTATAGCCGTGATACTGGTCAGAATATTCATTGTTACATTTATGCTCCTCAATGGCATAAAAAAGAATGCATAATTCTCTACTGGGTGGATACACCACTCTACTGGTTTATCCACCCAGGTTAATTGTGTTCCATAAACTTTAGCTTTTATGAGACAGTAGTAACCACTGAACTGTAATTTCTGTTTCTAAGGTGTTTCTCCTCCAGTCTCTCTGATCATCAGTCCCAGCAGAATTCAACACTTTTATTTTGACTCTCTCTCACTGAGCTGTGAGGGACAGAGTGACTCTACTGGATGGAGAGTGAGACGATACACACACAGTGAGG
>JBBPCX010000141.1:893634-906038 GCA_037974365.1 Hydrocynus forskahlii | reverse complement strand
AATCTTTTCTCATCTTTTCATGCGATATCTTAGTTTTTGCACTAAATTATGGAGAGTAGAATCAGTATAAGAGTACTGATTAACATCAGTGTCAATAAGCAGTATTAGTATCAATATTAGTAAACTCCTAATAACCAGTAGTCTTAGCCTGTAAGGCCTGAATATGAAGTACACTTTGTGGTTCCGTGCTGCGTGTATACTACATGGCCAAAAGTTTGTAGATGGCTACTTGTCCATAGCTAGTTTGTAGATAGCTAGCTTTTAGTGACATTCGTTTGAAGTGTATTTTTGAGGTCAGGCGCTCATGTTAGATGATTAGTTGTGGTTCACCCCACCTTTTCCTAAAGGTATTGGATGACCCATCACTTCTAAGCAGCCCAGTGCTGGGGGGAGTAAGATGGAACAATATGTGGAAAATATCCGACAGCGATGTAGAAACTGTGATGTAAATGCTATTAGGTTTCACATCGTTTGGTAAAAAATTCCACAGTTTTTGCGCATTTCCTTCAGGCGTAATATAGACATCAACCCATTAATTAATATATGCTTGGATCAGCTTGTTTTATGAGGTCATATATGCTGAATTGCAGTTTACAAGTGCAGCTTTGCTCATTCTAATTTCAGCTAAAACCTGTATGCTGCGCTGGACATCCCGGCCCTGACGTTGTTGATTGTATGAGGTTGTAAACAGTCCTGTCAGAGGCCACAGCTTTGTGTAGTGTTATTAGTAACAGTCTCACTATAATGATCTGCTTTCACCCCAGGCTTGGCGAGCTGATTGGGTGCTGGGTGCTTCTCTAGGTCATTCATTCCACTCTGTTTCACCTGCTCTCCCCAAGACTCACGAGCGGCTGCCAGACGAGACACGCCTCCTGTAGAAGTAGGGCACTGGGCTCGCTCTGTCACACATGAGCATATGTGTGCGCTCGCTAGGCTGAGTGGGCATGGTAGCAGGTTTGACCTTTGTCCTTATTCAGTCATTTAAATGGGATGTTATTGTTCATTTGCCATGAAAATACCATCAGGTTAATGTTAGGGATTCCTTTTTAAATGCCAGTGCTGTTGCCAAAACACCAACAACACTTTCTGAACCCATAGAGCGGTTACTGCAAAGTAGGGATGGGCGTTCATACCGTATTTCGTATTTGAATATTCTTTTCAATGTATAGTATATGATTATTCTCACAAATGTTTAAGATAGCACTGTTGTATGGTTGATTCCTTGGTTACTCTGATGATGTCCAGGACAGCTTACAGATTTCCAAATCTTTGGTTGGAAAAAAATAGTTATATGTGTATATATGTAAAGGTTTCATTCAAAAACACATTAAAGACCACTTTCATGAATCTCCTTTGTTATGGTTTATGTTATTGGGGGCGGTCTTTACCTGTACATGAATGATCAGTGCTATTAATACCACCGTTATTAGAGAAAACTAAGTGTGTTTTCCATTAAACAAATGTTTTTCTATCATGCGTAAAATGATCAGTGCCATATTGAGATTAGTACCACCTTTATTAAACAAAACTAAAGTGTGTTTTCCATTAAACAGGTGTTTCAAATATCCTTATATCCAAAAATTGTTACAAACAGATTTTTACAATTTGTGTATCCATAGTATTAAACCCACACAGCCAAAACAGCTCTGACCATTTGAGGCAGGGACTCCACAAAGTGTGCTGTGGTATCTGGCACCAAGACACGAGGAGCAGATCCTTAATATCTTGCAAGATGTGAGGTGGATTCCAGTAGTTTGAGGATCTGAGGGCTGGGCTGGACAATCAGATTAAGGTCTGGGGAATTTGAAGTCAACAACTTGAACAACTTGAACTCATGTTCCTCAAACCATTTCTGAGCAGTTTTTGTAGTGTAGCGGTGCGCAGTTTCCTTTTTTTGTGTTGTGTATGTTGTTGGGGGTGGGCTTTACACATAGACAAATGATCAATCATATATTAAGATTAATACCACCTGTTAATACCACACCTGTTAATGTCATTCGGTCATTCAGGACCTTTGCATCTGTCCATCGAGAGCTGACTATTCTATTGACTTTTCTCTTGAGAGGGGCTGACAAGATAATCTGTGTCATTCACTTCAATGCTCATTGGTTTTAATGTTGTGGCTGATCGGCATACAGCATTTGTATGAAACTACAAATTCAAAAATGCTCCTCACAGTTGAAAGTCCCTGCTGGGTTTATTGTTGACTAAGGTGTCCCCTTGACTGAGACTAACGTAGAAACTACCTCCATGATGTCTGTTTCAATGATAGTGGCTTATATGAGTTTGTTTTCAAATATTAGCATGAAAGCTTACCTAAACTATAGTGTGTGCCTCAAGGCTCAACCTCCACTTCACTAATAAGAATGAATTAACATTCAGTAATTACATTTAATGAGTGGTGTTTGTCAAAAGGATTGTGAGGCTGAAATCTGAGTAATTAAAGGAGGCATGCGTTATGATAATGACTGGGTAAAGTCAGCTTGAGGCTGTTCATCGCTTATTCAAACAAATCGTGTTTTTTAAATAATTAGGATTATATCGCAGCTGAACAGAAGAACTCCCCATGTAGCCCCATGTAGGTCACAGTGCCTGGCTATATTTGACTCATGGCCCTGCACACTATGGGGTAAGACTATGCGCCTTTGTCTGTCTGTGTTTTCGTATCGGATTCAGTCCTTTCCAACACCATTTTTGGTTCAGTACAATGTTAAATGGGTCACTGTGTTACAGAAGCTAGATGATATTGACCATATTCTCACCCTGAAAAAAGAATTTGCCAGATTGTTTTTTCGTTTTGGCAAATTTCATTGTGATTTTTTTAACGTGCAGCCTACAGTAACGGCAATTTGATATCAGTCTTTTACACTTTCACACTGTCCTGAGCCCTGCTTTAGCCTCACTGCTGGGTTCAAGTCAGGACTTCGCCACTCGTTTAGTGGCATTCAGTGTGATTCTGCTTCTCTGGTTTGGATCATTGTGTTGCTGATTATCTTGATTTTGTGCTTAAGAATTCACAATTTCTTTAATAACAGCAAGTTGTAGAGATCCCAAGGCAGCAAAGTATCCCTTCACCGTCCCACTACCACCATCATGTTTGAAAGCTAGCAGAGTGGGCCGTTCAAATGATATCATCCCAAAAGGCTTAGGGGTCGTGTCGGTGCTTTTTGCAAATGTGAGGCCAGCGCTGATGTTACTTTTGTCTTGCACTTTAGATCCGCCACTTTTCACATCACTCTTCACATCACTCCTCACATCACTTTTCACATCACTCTGTAAACTGTAATGTTGTTTCCTGCAGGAGTTAAAGGATTAGCATAATTTAATATTTATGTTTATATTCTATACAGACATCAAGTCTGGCTGTGTTCAGTCAACTGAATCTCATCAGTTTGCTTCTTGAGTAACTCAGCAGTGTTTCCAGATTCCCAAACTACATCCAGGTCTGTAATATATTGTTGTATGTTTTCCACCATTGCATGATTTACTTAGTAATCATATATGTCAATACAACAGGTTACATCAACAAACATCATGCCAAAAGAAGCAAACAGCTGAAGACAGCAATGGGGTTGATATAATATAATATTCATTTGCAACCAGTTGACATATTTGGATCATGTAACTTGCTTCACACACCTGTACTCTTTAAGTTCTTCCAATATTGGTAATGGATTGCTCAGGTAACGCTGGCTCATCAGCTTCGCTTGCTGGGTGCAGCCAGGAAGTGCCTCATGGGTAACCAAATGAAGTCAGCCTGAGTCTAAAGTCCATTTGGCTCGCATCATTATAATTATCTAGTGTGACTCCTCATAAACACAGAGGAGAAGGTGTTCAACCAGTTCTAAAGTCCTGAGCTGGTGCTGCCCTACTTTTTACATGGCAATTTAGGCCAAGTCTGACATAACTTTTCTGCAGGTCTTCTGTATCAGTGTCACTCTGGAGCTGCAGCGTTCCGATCAGCATGTTTTGTCAGAGAGAGTTTGATACCCGAAGGACTGATGAAGGAAAGTGGGGTTAGATTTGAAGAAAACCACAAGGCCGCCGTAGAAGTGTTACTCGTAAAGCTATGGATGTCTAAGGTTTGTTTTTCATGATTGATTTTACATTTTTGCATTTTTACATTCAGTTCTACTGCTATCCACAATCAAATGCTTCTCGAATCTTGAACATTGTGCATCTCCTGTGCACAGCTGACACTGACAGTACATTACTGATAACAGCATCATTTTGTCAGGGCTGAAATCTTCTGAAATGTAAATAATAACAATACAATACTTTTGTCACATTCTGGAATAAGGTTTACTTGGCAGTGTGAATGGGTTATGGAATTCAGCAGACTTTTACATTTGTTTTTTTCCTGTCTGTCACGTCACTGTCAAAGTATATACCGCTGCATAGTCAGCGGTTGTCACCCTTAATCATGGGTACCTCTGTTTGTCTGACTCATGAAGGGCTTGCAACTGTATGTACATAAGAAAATGTACGTGAACTGAAGCTAATGTGCCATCAGGTCCATGTACAGCAGGCCTGCCAAACACCCATTATAACCGGCCTCTTACAACTTTCTGGTTCTTTCTGAAGTTTATTTGCAATGATGTGTAGAACTGAGGCAAGGAGTAGTTTTGAAAAATCAAACAATTG
Source organism: Hydrocynus forskahlii (assembly GCA_037974365.1). NCBI lineage: Eukaryota > Metazoa > Chordata > Actinopteri > Characiformes > Alestidae > Hydrocynus > Hydrocynus forskahlii. The sequence continues at coordinate 901,394 of JBBPCX010000141.1, read as the reverse complement.
GGACAAAATAATTGAGAAGTATTAATCTCTGTATTTTAAATGAGTAGTTTGTTGTAATATTCACTAAAACCTACAACAGTTTTCACATCAGAGCTTGCGATCGTGGTTTGTTCATTCCTTTTGAAGCACCAAGGTGCAGTAGAACGTCCAACTTTTTTAAAAAACAGCTCAACGAAGCTTCAAAAATAACATCCTTTTACTTCCAGCCATTAAAAAAATCAATAAGTGATTTCTGGTTTGTTGTTGCCATTAACCTTTAGTGCCACAGTGTGCTTTTAACTACACTCTCAGAAAAAAGTACTAAATTGTCACTGGGGTGGAACCTTTCTTGTCACTGGGGGTTTACCCTAAAAGCCATGTCTTCAGTACCTTTAGTCAGGGAATGTGATTCCTCTATATCCCATTGCATTTCTATTATTAAGTTGCACTGACTCCATTTACCCTGTCCTGGCCTTTTACTGTTCAATTCAATTCAATTCATTTTTTTTATTTATAGAGCGCATTTTACAACCAGTGTTGTCACAAAGCAGCTTTTCAGAATCCAGGTCCGAGCCCCTGGTGAGAAAGCTAAGGCCGACAGAGGTGAGGAAAATCTTCCTAATCTTCCTCCTCTGCTCAGCCTGGAGAGTGAAAAAAGAGATGTTTCTACGGAGATAAAAACAGCAGAAAGTCTTCGTGTACAGACTTCACTGCTGAACAGTTGGTAGTCTATAGGTAATAGAGTCGGTATAGTTAAGGCTAAGTAGTGGTAGTTTTTGGGGTTTTTTGTGTGAGGAGTAGTTTGAGAGTCTCTAGTCCATAGCAACAAGAACAACAGTCTCCGCTGGAACTTTAAACAGTAGTCGCCCCTGAATGTGGGAGGAGCATAGGGGCACCACGGTGATGGCAGACCCTGATGAGTCCTGATGGTGGTTAGACAGTCTAGACTGATGATGGGCAGCGATTCTCCTGGGAGTATCAAAGAAAGGGCTGGGAGATAAATAGAAATTCATTCAGTTTGATTTTACAGGGTACAAATTATAACGGTAAAGAGTGCAAGTCGAGTCTCTGGCTGTAGCAGCCTAGCTAGAAAGGGCAGAGCTGAGGGGTATAACAGACAGGAATACCCTGGCATCCCCCGACTCCACCGATAACAGATTTAAGCGTGAGGAATGGTGGGACGGCAGCACCAACATCCCAGTTTACTTGAATTCTCTGTGCTTGTAACCTCCCAGCTCTACACCTTTCATTTGACAGAGAAAATGAATTACGGAAAGCCTGAATAAACAAGGAGGGGTTCAGCCTAGACTTGTTTGAATGTCAGATATTATCTGGACAAATATTCCAGAACTGGTAGGCTTTACATGAAAAGGCTCTTCGCCTTGCTGTAGCTCTCATAATTCTGGAGACTTGTGGGTAGCCAGCAACTTGAGATCTAACTGAGCAGGGAGGTTCATAGAAAGAGAGAAGTTCAGAGTTATTCGGGTTGCGGCCATTCAGGCCTTTATATGTCTGAAGTACAATTTTATAACCAGTATATTTGATCAGAAACCAGTGTAGTCTCTCTAGCTGCCGCGTTCTGAACTACTTTTTTTAAATTTCTCTGTTTTTTTCTGAGTTGAGAAATATGTGACATCCAGTGTTTTATATCCTTAATGCAAACCTCAATCTTATTTAATCTATGTTTGTCATCTGGGTTGGCAGATATATATCACTGTGTGTCATCTGATAATCGTACCCAATGGAGGCATGTACAATGTAAATAAGTGAGGTCCTAAGACAGAACTTAGCAGGACATTTTTTAGCTTGGAGTGCACTGAGGATTCCCTGTTCACACGTACAAAGTAAATCTAATAGAATTGAGTGGTCTATGGTGGTGAATGCTACAAAACCAGCAAAGAAAACAAATCTTTTGTCAGTGAACAATAAAAGATCATTTACTATTTTTACTAGAGCTGCTTCAGTGATATGATGAGTCTGGATTCCAAATTGGATGCAGAAGTGAACATAACAGTTGGGACACAACTGTCTCTGAAATCTTAGACAAAAATTAGTGTAGTGCTCGCTAAAGCAGGAGGCACCAACGCAGGATTCCATTGTTCTGTTCTCTTCATTCAAAACAAGGCTTTAAACACAAACCTGGCACGGGGGCCGATACTCCTTCTCAAAACCGAACGAAAGACATAAACGCAACCCAGGCAAATGTGAGGGTGAACCAACAACCCCCGAAACTCAAAACATTCTATTTCTAATAGAAGCGAAATACAAAACATCTGACACTACTAATACCTCATCCCTGACCAGCCTGGCACAGGGATGAGGCCACACCCTGTGTCAAAACAAAAGTTCACTATAATACTCTCTAGCGGCCACTGACTACGGACATTACAATTTTTCAGTAATTTGAGAATTCGCATGGATCAAGATTTGGTTTGTTTAACAGAGGCTTAATAACTGCTTGTTTAAGGGCATTTGGCAAATGACCAATACTAAGAGAGGAGTTTATTATTGCTAAAAGAGGCCTGATTATAACTGATAAGACTTCTTTAAGTAGGTTTCTAGGAACTGGTTTGAGTGGACAGTAGGGGTGGGCAGTATAAATGGTATATGGTAGGAACTATATGAATTTGGCTAATGGTAGAGATTTTGACCATATCGGCCTACCGCGATAGCGCATGTTGATGATGTCATCAAGCTGCACCTGTTTTGGTCGAAAGCATGGAGCGGCTGCAAGCATGGAGCTTACACGGGGGGAGGAGAAGGATGTGCTCAGAAAGAAGACTGGGGCGACGTCAGTCATATGGACCTGGTTTGGGTTTAAGCAGTCGAATATTGAGCAGAAAAATATAATCTGCAAATTATGCCGGGCGACAGTAATGGCGAAGGGAGGGAATACAAGCAATTTTTTTAATCATCTCAAAACAAAGCCCGTTTTGGAGAATGAGGAAAGCCAAAAACTGCACCCTTCACAAGGGCCCAGTCGGTCAAGTGGAAAGAAAAAGGTGGCCCTACACACCAGCAGACTGATATTTTACAAGCCTTTTCCAAAGGCACTCCACAGGAGGAAAAGAATCAGCGGTGGATAGATATCACAAATGCCATTACCGTGTACCTATGTAAGGACATGGTGCCATTTCTTACAGTGGAGAAAAGCGGCTTTCAGGACATGATTAAGACACTCGATCTACGTTACGAGGTACCTAGCCGCAAACACTTCAGCCGAACTGAAATGCCCAAACTGTACGACAGTCCGCGAGCAAGTGAAGAAAGAACTCCGGAGCATCAGACACTATGCGGCTACTACGGACTTGTGGTCGAGTCGCAAAATGGAGCCTTACATTAGTCTCACAGTCCACTTCATCAATGAAGAGTGGAAGTTGTGCAGCAGATGCCTACAGACATCTTATTTCCCCGATGATCATACGGGTGAACTGATTTCTCAGGGATTAAAGGAAGCGCTGGAGTCATGGGGACTTAAAGAAGAGTTACAAGTCTGCATTACCACCGATAACGGCACAAATATCGTGAAAGCAGTGGAAATGAACGACTGGACAAGACTGCAGTGCTTCGGCCATCGGTAAGTTAAACGTTTCTTTTTAGTCCTAGTTCAACATTACATGCAGGTTTGTCAAACCTGTGCTCCACCTTCTCAACAACACAGTTCTTCCTCTAGCTGATGATGACACAGACCTGGCGAAGGACATGAAAGAGCCATCCTCAAATATTTAAATGAGAAGTACTCAGACCCTGCAACTGATGACCTCCTGGATATGGCCTCCTTTGTCGATCCACGTGTCAGATCATCATATAGAGCTGATGACCGAAGAGAGTTCATCTTGACAGAAGCAGCAGCAGAAATTCAGGCACTGCTAGAGACGCAAGCTGTGTCTGCCACAGAGTCACCACCATCACACAAAAGCACAGGAGCTGCTGGAGAAGCCCAGAGAGGACCCAAGAGGAGTAAAGGAAGTCTGGGCAGCTTTTTTCAAAAAGGCAACCAGCTGCCCTGGCCCAGCTGCCCTCACTGACAGAGAAGCGAATGAAATTGAGCTAAAGAGTTACCTGCAGGCACTGGATGTTGAAGGAGAAGCTGACTCACTGGAGTGGTGGAGGCTGCACCAGGCTAATTTTTCCAGGGTGGCAAAACTAGCCAAGAAATACCTTTGCATTCCTGCCACGAGTGCCCTTTCAGAAAGGGCATTCAGCACCAGTGGCAACACAGTGACATGCCACCGATCTGCACTGAAGCCCGAGACTGTTGACAAACTTGTGCTCCTGGCAAGAAAGTTTAATCACTGCACGCAAGGAGCATAAACACTGATGTTGTGTTTGTATTTGCGCTACATATTGCAAGTTTGAAATTGGTTGTTCTATATTAAATGGAAAAGAAACCTGTTGAACTTGAAGTGTTTTTAGTTCAAATATGTGCAGCTTTATTTTTCCGCAATATAAATAAGTAATTGGGACAGCAGGAAGAATTGTAATGTTTATTGTTTTACATTTTGCACTTTATTTTAAACAATTTAGAAATTTGTGTTTCCTAACATTTTAAATATCTTCTTCTTTATTTGTTATTTAAGAAATGTGTGTTACATTGTTTGGAAAAAGATCTGTTACACATCTTTTGTAATTTTTAAAAATAAGTTTTGTACAATAAATGTTTTTAAAATGGCATTCTGTACATTTTTGAAGTGTGTTTACTCTGCGGCAATGTATCTCGTGTGTGCGTGTGTTCAGAAACAATCATTTTGACATATATATACAGAAGAAAGGAATATATCGCAATATATACATCGTTACCGCACATGCTTCAAATTATACTGCAATATGGATTTTAGGTCATATCGCCCAGCCCTAGTGGACAGGTAGACGATTTTGATGAGAGGATAATTGTATTGAGTTTTGTCTGTCAAACTGGATTAAACAAAGCTAGCCTCGCTGTTGCAGCTACATTTTGAATGTTATGTGCGTTGGCTGTATCAGGCAGCAGACGTGGTGGAGTAAATCGTCTAGCTTGAATTTCTTGTCTAATGACTTCTATTTTGTTGTTAAAAAGTCTATAAAATCATCACTACAATAAGTTGCAGAAATCTGAGGTTCTGTACGTCCCCGGTTCCTAGTAAGTTTAGAAATTCTGCCACAGTAAGTGCTTTGCTGTAGTCACCTAAGGTTCACCTTACAAGCGGAGTGCAAAGATTTCAGCTTGGGTACTCGCCAGTTATGCTGTAATTTTCAAATATTCTGCTTTAGGGTATGTGTTTGATCATTATACCAAGGAGTGAGCTTTTTCTGTCTAATTTTTTCATGTCTTAGAGGTGCAACGTTTTCTAATGTGAATTGAAGAGAGCTCTCTAAGCATTCAGTTAGGTTTTCTAAGTCTGCTGGGCCAGATGGTGAGCCAGCTGGGGTTGATAAATCTGGGAGTTGTTCAACAAAACGAAGAGCTGTTACGCATAACTAATATGAAATTGTGCGGATGTACTTACATTATGAATAAGATGAAGCTCATATATAATGAGGTAGTGATCTGAGATTACTGGTTTGTGGAAGAGTATCTATGTTGTCCACATTAACACCAAGGGTCAGGATTAAATCAGTATATGGAATTGAAGCAAAGGCAAATTTCAGTGAATCGTGTTTTTTTCAAGGTGGATAGTAAAATCTCCAGCAATGATTAGTTTATTACTGTGTACTAAAAGGTTTTCTAGGAAACAACAAAATTCTCGTTTGGCCCCTGTGGCCTGTAGACAGTACTTAGAGAAGGAGAGGTCTTATTTGAATATAGATTAGTTAAGAAAAAAACACTTATGGGACTTCTGTGAATGATTCCTCTTCCTCTAACAATTTAGTCTAGGATTGTGCCCAACATTTTTTGTTTAATGTTGAGAGTGGCTGTGTGTCTCCGAGCACTCTGGCTGTGTGTCTGCACGAACTGTGCTGTGTTTAAGAGAGGTGCCCATTCTGCCCTTTACACACAGCAAAATTTTCTGACACCAGAATAAAACAGAAATGATCATTTCGGGCTGATATGGTAGTAATTAGCGGTCCGGAGAGTTTTTTTTAATTAACCATTAAGAAAATATAATGATTAAACATATTTGTTTATGATTAAAAACACCTGTGAGCACACCGGCACACGCACAAAGCCAATCAAAGGTGATTTTAGTACCCGATTTAAAACCACTGTTGATTGTAACTTTTGACAAAAAAGTGTTAATAGCCGTCCTTAACGTTACCTGTAAGCTACAACTGTTTTGGTGTATCATTACACCAGTTCCTGACTGTTCTTAAGCCGATGCCGATATCGTAAAAAATGCTAAATATCGGCCCGATATATATCGGTTGACCTCTATAATCTAGGTCTCTGTAAGACATAAGGTGTCAAAATTCTGATCAGTGATTTCATTTACAGTAACAGTTTAGGAGCGAGTGATCTGATGTTAAGCAGTCTGATCAAATTATTAGAAGACACCTTGAATTTTTCTACTTTTCCATTTAGTTTGTGGGACAGTCTTAATAGAGTGAGACTTAGGAGGCTACTCAAATCAATCTGGTTGTTTCTTGACCTCAATGCTAGTTTGTCAGTAGCAACTATCTGAGCTGCTCTGGCGGCTAGCTAACAGGCTATTAGCTATGCTGCAAGAAATGAGCGCAGCACCCTCCCGCAAGGTGTGGATACCATCCTGAGCCAAGAGATGAGGCCTGGACCAGAGTTCAGTAAAACCCACACTGTTTTCAGAGCACCACTTGGTCATTCAGGAATTCAGCGCCCAAAGCCTGCTGGAGGCCGCAGGACCATGCTATACTGGGATAGAGCGGATTATGGCATTGGACGTAGTCTGGGCTAATTTACACATCTTATTCTATTAGCCCCTACATGAATGACTATCCTATTATACCTGTGGCTAGCTAACAGCTTCAGGTTCTCTAACCAGTTAACATTAGCTGGCGCTGAAGCCACTAAAGGAGTTGTTAATGTCACATGTCAAATAATTGAATTTATTGTTACATGTATCATCTTGCTTTATCAAAGTCTATCTTTAAAATACCTCCACTGAGTATCAACATTTTTATATGTTTAAATTCTGGGCTGCTGCTGTGATCATGGACTAGATTCCTCCGAAGCACCAGTCAGTCTTGAAAAGAGTCACATCTGATGCCTTTCTTCATTGTTCCTTTGTCTGTATGGATTTGAATCCAAAAAAGGAGCACTGGGGCAGCTGGTGGCCTAGTGGTTTGGGAGTTGCCCCTGTGATCAGAAAGTTGTGGGTTCAAATCCCAGGACTGCTAGTGGCACCACTGAGGTATCCTTGAGCAAGAGACCGTCCCCACACACTGCTCCCCAGCTGTGTTCCTGGCTGCCCGCTGCTTCACTTGATGAATGGATTAAATGCAGAGAAAAAAATTAGTGCTGTTCACACTGTGACTGTGTGCTGTGGTGTGTTCACATATGACCGAATGGTTATTTCACTTCACTTCATTGCCATTGTTGTTGGAAATGTAGTACATGGCATGCAAAGAGAATTCATTCAAAAGATAAATTGCTGGAACACTTTTCCCAATATTTATAAAAAGCAGAGCCAGAGCGAGATTCCACAAAAAAAAAAAGTTTCCTTCATAAAATGTTTCAAGTAAAAAGTTTTCTTTATAACACAGAAAGAATCTGTAACCGTGCATATTTAACATCCTGTTAACTGGTTGTGTGGTAACGCAGAAGAACTGTTTCATCCCATTGGTTGTTACTTTATAGCTTCTTAAATATCTAACATGATCCTCATTAT
>JBBPCX010000141.1:871776-893534 GCA_037974365.1 Hydrocynus forskahlii | reverse complement strand
ATTTTTGTAGGTCAGTAATGATGAGCATGAGATTTTCTGATTAATAAATGTACTCAAATGGTGAACATTCTGTAAACAGACTTGTTAGCAAAGAATACTGAGTGTATTTTCAATAAGTATCAAGTGAGTAAAATGCAAATTGAGAAAATCCTTGCCAAAACTTTTGGCTGCTGGTGTATTTGCATTCAGTCAAATAGTGTAGAGTCAGTAAATAGACTTTGTGACCTCAAAATACATGGACACTCGGGAACTGATGTCATCCGGTCGGTTCTTCCTCTTGCCTATGGCGCCTGAGGAGAAATTAGGATAACGGTGGAAACACAAAATAAAAAGAGTTCATTTGAAACAGATGACTACATTTCAAAGCAGAGGTTTGGTTGGCTTGCTTGGCCACTGTATTGTTCCAATAACAATCATGTGTTTCTGCGTTGAGAAACTTGTGTTAGTGGTGGAAAATGAGCGGATTACAGGGTAATCATATCATATGAGCTCATATCAGTATGTTAGTCTCAGTATCAGTAGGGGAAACTGGTACGCCCACACTTGCTGGACAAGATAAATACACTATGTATTATTTAGATATTAGTTCTCCAGTATAAATAACATATCCAGTCATACTGAAAAACATTGATTACGAAGTGTTACAGCAAAAAAAAAAAAACTTGCTTGCACATCCATTCAAGCTGATAAATTAATGACACATGCATGAGTACACTGCCTGGTGGTTGGGGGGGGGGGGTCAGGGGGCAAAACGTATCGAACTGATCACATTCATGAGCTTGAAGAGCTGCCGTTCCAGAGTGATGGGAAAACCACCGTCCGATCTGACTGGTCAAACATGTCCTGATTTGAAAAAGTTTTAAAACCGCCTACAAATGTGACTTTCTGCCAGTGAGTCTGTTATCTCTTGACTAAATAGTCTGGTATTACTCATTCATTGGACTTCAGACCATTTATTGGACTTCAGACCAGTAAAAACAGATGGATATGTTTGTAATTCCAGGACAGATGCCAGTTTTATCTGTGTTCTCCAGTATAACCTGTGAAGCATCTGTGGAGCAGATCAGTAGTATTACTTCCTGGTTAGTAAATGTGTTAATCGTATTTCTGTTTTCACTTGAATTCTTGGCCACAAATGGCAGTGACATCACCAGGGGTAATCTTCTGTTGATCAGGCCGATGGTTCCAGAGTTGTGCCACTGAGGAGCTCCGGAGTTTTTGTGGTTTTGGTGTTAAATCAGCTGGTGGCCTAGTGGTTAGTGCATTCGCCCTGCGATCAGGAAGTTGTGGGTTTTATTCCCGAGACTGCTAAGCACCTCTGAGGAATCCTCAGCAAGATACCGTCCCCACACTCTGCTCCCCAGGCGCTGTGTTCCTGGCTGCCCGCTTCTTCACTTGGTGAATGGGTTAAACACAGAGGAAGAATTTTGTGTTGTTCATGTATGACATAATGGTCACTTTCACAAATCACCAGTAGTTTCTGTTGCATTTAAATTCTAGGCTGCTGCTAGAATTCTTATTTGGATTCGTATTCATACGAACAATGAAGCAATAAAGGACGGGGTGATATATGAAGGTTTTGAGGAAAAATAATGCTTTTGAATAATCCAAAATTTAAATAAGTAAGAAATTCTTCCTGAAAACAATCACATCTCACCCCTTTCGTTATTGAAAGTGACCATTCTGTCATATGTGAACACACCACAGCACACAGTGAGAACTTCCTCTTTTGTATTTAAACCCATTCACCAAGTGAAACAGCGAGCAGCCAGGAACACAGCACCCGGGGAGCAGTGTGTGGGGACAGTACATTACTCAGGGTAACTCAGGGGTGCTTAGAAGTCTTGGGAATCGAACCCACAGCTTCCTGATTGCAGGGCAAACACCCTAATCACTAGGCTACCAGCTGCCCCAGCTTGCCTGTAAGAATATGACTCCAAATAAGAATCACTGGATTGCCATTTGTGTTGGGGTTGTGGTGCCTGATGTCCAGCGAGGAAGAACATACAGAACGAAAAAATAATGTTGCATGAATGTGATGTAGTTATGCCGCACATCTATTTTGACGATTTAAATGTCAGGAGACATGTCGTCTGCGGCATCAGGATACACTAAAGTAATCATATTTGTCCCATAAATGCATGTATTTTATTTATGTGTTCTCCATGTCCTCAGTCAGCCCTGATATGTCACGAGGCTTAAGAACATTCTGTAGCAGTACAAGTTTATTTTTTATCAGGTAGAACATTCTTTTTTACTAGGAAGAACATTCTGTGTCTCCAGGTGGAAAGTTCTTGTTTTTTTTTTAATCAGTTGTTTTTTTTCAATTTGTGACCATCATGTATGACCAGATGACGAGATATTGCCTAAAGTGTGGGTAGAAATGGACGTTCAGTCTGTAGTTTAAGCGGAGGAAGCTGTAACATCGGAGAAGTGAATGTCACCAGCGAGGAGCCCTTAACTGGAATACATCTATTTAAAAAAAGCATAATATGTTTTGTAAAACTGCTATTTAGAGCAAGCAAACATGAATAGGGATATAATTCACACCCCAGTCTCCTTGTGTTGTTCTCCTGAAATCAATAATAAACTTTTAGCAATTCAAAGTACAGTCAGTATGTTGCATGGTTTTTATGGTGATAGAAAACACACAGTAACACACAAACAGCTCCATTTCCACATGCTGATACATTTACAATGCCCATAAAAATGTGTTTTAACTTAAAAAAAAGTTAGTGTCCGGGTGCATTTTTGAGATGTTCTGTGAGAAGTGCACTCATAATATTAAGGAAGCCTAACTTTTTAAATTGCCACGGCTCTAGTGGCTGATTTGAGTTATCAGGGCTATTGCCAGATAAGTCTTTAAACGCATGTGATGCAGGATCAACTACGGAAGTTGCAGATATTGCTAGCAATAATAACAGCATGTTTCCGTCAGTTCTACCGTTGTGTTTGTAAGTGGACCAGTTTTGTTGTTTGTACAATGTTGTTTTGCAAAAAGAGAAACCATTCTTTACAATTAACTCGTTTTATTCATTGTTTTACTTTGACAAACTGAGAAGTCCAGGCTTGAATGTGTTACTGTAATGTAAATGTAATTTAATACGTAGCTATGGGACTAATAATGGACTTCTATTATTACCCTACATAAGTCTAGCATGGTAATGGTAAAAAAATATAAACTTCTAAATGTTAAGGCCTGTTCAGAGGACTAAGACATATGATCTGAGAGGTATATGAGGCATTTATGGTCACTAGTTCATCCAGGGGTCACCAACCTTTTTTGAAACTGAGAGCTACTTCACAGGTACTGAGTGAAGATACACCATTAGATACACCAGAACAGAGTTTACCTAAACTTATCCAAGCTTCATGTATAATAATCATGTTTTAAATGCTTTTTTTTTTAAAGATATTGTCATTTTCAAATCTATATAAATGCAAATGTGATTAAAGAAGAAGAGCAACAGGATAAAATTAAATGTTAGACGCTGCTCACTGGTGAGTCGTGCTATTTTCAGAACAGGTCTGCGGGCTACTCATGTGGTCCTTGGGGGCACCCTGGTGCCCGCGGGCACCATGTCGGTGACCCCTGAGTTAATCCAATCACTTCTAGTTGCTGAGGAACATTATGGGTCCTACAGAGATCATGACTGGTGCATATTTACATCTTGGTAAAAATACAGCCTCCAGGTTTGCATCTTTCAGATGGTAAAGAATGTTAAAGAACTAAGAAGAAGTGGATCCTTCATTCATAAAGCAGCACAGACCAGCGCACCTGAACTGTGATGTGATCTGCATCTGAGTGAACCCTTGACCATAATCTCCATTACCCCCAGTGCCCTCTCCCCCAGCCGATGAAAATAGTAGCTGTTATGGCTAAACTTCCTTCCTTCAAGTCCTGGGTGAAAGTGTCTGGCCTGCTTGGCTTCCTGCTCTCTGTTGTACATGCCCTCCATTTGTTAGCACCCAGCTGTGCTTCAAAGAGGACAAAAAGAACCGAGACTCCAAAGCAAACACAGAGACCGTTCTCACACAGGCAGCGCTTACTGATCCTGGCTTCCCACCGTTTGATCACGCTTTGAATTTGGGAAAGAAACGCCTTGCTGAACACAATAACAATTATGGGGGGTATTGAAGGCTAAATCAGGCATGGAGTTTATTTATTCTTTTGTGACCTGTTGGTCCAGAGCAACAGTTGAAAACAGTGCAGGAGCAGTATTGCTCCACCCCCATTTATGAAGTGATGGTCATGCCACCTCATTAATATTCAGCTACGTATTGACCAACAGGGACTTTGATGACATCGCACGCAAATACATAGACTTTAATACGGAGTTGGTCCTCCTTTGCAGCTAGAACAGCTTCCACTCTGTTTCTGTGGGAATTTGTGCCCATTCATTCTGTAGAGCATTTATGAGGTCAGACACTGATGTTGGACGAGAAGGTCTGACTCACAATCTCCGTTCCAGTTCATCCCAAAGGTGCTGGATGGGGTTGAGGTTGGGGCTCTGTGTGGACCAGTCAAGTTCCTCCACACCAAACTCTATGTCTTTATGGAGCTTGCTTTAAGATAAGATAAGATAAGAAAAACCTTTATTAGTCCCACAAGTGGGGAATTTGCTTTGTCACGACAGAAAGTGGACAAAACAAAGGTAAGAGCGGCAAAAATAAAAAACCCATTAGAATAGAATAAAATACTCTACCAATAGTACAGTATAAAACTGTACACCATACAATCTAGAAATATAAAATATGGACATATGTATTGTAAAATATATACATATATGTAATATGTGTTATGTATATATGTAAACTGTATGTAAACTTAGGCAAGTATGTATCTCAATAAGTATATATATGTATATACACAGGGTGGATATATAAGTAAATATAAGAACACTAGATACACACACACACACACACACACAATCTTTGTGTACTGGGACACAGTCATGCTGGAATAGAAAAGGTTCTTTCCCAAACTGTGTACACAAAGCTGGAAGTATGGCGTTGTCCAAAATGTCTTTTGAAGACATTAAGCATTAAGATTGTCCTTCACTGGAAATAAAGGGCCTAGCCCAAATCCTGAAAAACAGGTGTGTCCATACTTTTGTCCATAGAGTCTTATTCACACAGTTGGCCATCTATAAACTAAGTCATGTTTGAAGCCGTTTTAGACTCCAGACATGTCTTGGTGGACTGACCAGATCTGGGGTAGAACTGATAATTGTACCTAGATTTTCGACTCCATTCCTCTCTCCTCTTATAACTAACTTCATGTAACATAATATTATGAAAATCCTTTTTCCTCTCATATTCTCAGAAGAGTTACCATGCTTTACTCACAAACCCCATTTAAACTTCATCCACCCTACCCAGAGGCCATACTGCTGTTATTTAGATAAAATAATATCACTGTGTGTCTTCACAACGTTATTGGAACCATGCTTGTCCATTAATCACCCAGTCAGTGAGATTTAATTTACGTTTAATGGGAGTTTCTGCTCAGCGAGTCTCATATCTTCCATCATCAGCTTCTTGTACTAATGCAGTTCTTCATAATGTGTGTGGTGACAGGCCTGCAGCTCAAACAAACAAGTGATGATACATATGAATATGATCATATTGACTGTGAAAAATGACAACAAAATGCAATTTACTGAGCATATTGTGATATCGTTAGTACTGAAAGAACATGTCTCATTAGAGAGAGAGAGCGCAATTAAGCCTTGTTGATTGGGTTTAGATCAGTGCAGTGTGGAACATGTTTAATAAAACCATTCTTTTTGCCGATTTTTATTGTTTACATGTTGTGCATAGTAAAAAATATTGTATCAAGATATAATTTTGTGTCGCCCACTACATGTACTACATGCAAACAGGGTTTTTGTACCACATTTCATTTGATTAGAGATATGCATGGTTCATTAGGTGTCAAAGTGCTGTCTCGTAAAATCATTCTGTGTGAATGAACACGATGCATTGAATTTATGTGATTCATATGTATGCGCCATTTTGTCATCAGTACATATTTTTACATTAACACACTATTTCCGTTCAGTTTACGTACCTTCAGCAGTACTTACATTGCTGTTATATGTCTTTTATTCAGAACTATTTGGAAAAGTAATAACATTAGGCTTTTGTGACAGGAAAGCATTAGATTCTCTTTGGTTTGGGGCCACGGGAGACTTTTATTTGGAGGAATTTCAAGAGGCAAAGGACTGATCCTGATCTTCCTCCTCGCCACAGGCAAAAGAACACAAGAGGCAGCCTCTCTCTCTTCCACACGCACACACACGCACACACACACACACCCACCCTCATGCCCAGTAACTACATGAAGTATCTGATATGACAGGTGAACAGGAGAGTGTGTGTGTGTGTGTGTGTGTGTGTGTGTGTGTGTATGTGTGTGTGTGTGTGGCAGTACATGTAAGGGAAGGGAACAGCCACTTTACTATTAACCAGCTGGATTAGCTGCCTGTGGGTCAGCAGGATTTCAGAGATATGAGAAAGTCTGAGCTAGTGCTGCCTCAGCGCTGGACTCAAAGAAGCTTTGAGGAGTGACCCAAGCTCACACACTCACACACACTCACACACTGAGCCAAGGTAAGGTGATTAATTCCACTTTCTACTGCACCATTGAAGTTTGTCAGATATTGTTGGTCAAATGTTCTTGATATTTGTATCGATGCCACTGTCTGTTGTATCTTTTAACACTTCATAGTTTTAAAACACTGGCTATTCGTGCATTTTACCCCGTTTTACTTACTTGTTCCATGACGATATGCCGCAGAAGATGAAAACCAATAGTACGATGTTTTGAACCGTGATAAAAAGTGCTGCACTGAAATGCAAAGTGGATATACATTCCATATGAATAACATATATTGCATCAGGTTTACAGACATTTGGCAGTTGTTGTGTTGCAGTATGTTGTATTTATGAGGATGCTATGTGCCCTTTTGAGTGAAGTTTTGTCCACTGGCTTTTTTTGGTTCATAACCTGGAATCTGCAGCATTTATTACATTTCTGTGGTCTATTCACCGCGACTTAATTACTTCAGTTTAACCAAGGTATAAATGGATGGATACAGAATGGCGTTTGCTTTGCTGGCCGTAGATCAGAGTGGTGAATTTGCCCTCATTCCTGTTTTTCTTGAACCGTACCAGTCGGAACAGTCTCAGCAGACCCTAATTAATCTGTGCTGTGCTGGCTCGGGGAAAACAGAGCAAGAGACGGCCTGATGTCCTTTATATCAGTTATAAAAAAAAAAAACCACTTGACTGGTCAGATATGAAAATAGAGTTTCCATGTCAGTGTTTTAGAGCTATTTTTGTTTCCAGGTTTGAAAGAGTCCCACTCTCACACAGGCAGCAAGGTGGACGCCTGTGTGCTGTTGATATGGCAGAGATTCAGAGCACGCTTAGACTGTTTCGTCACACACAGCGTTGTGCTGCCTAGCTGGAGGGCAGCGCTAGCCGGCTCTGTCCAAACGGTAAAGTGTTACGAACGGTGGGCATGGTAACCAGCTACAGGCGAGCCAACTTTGACCAAATCACTTTGTTCAGAGAGCCGCAATCTGCACCAAGGCATTCAAATCTGGAAAGAGAAAAAAAAATGAAAGGCCAATTTCAGGAGTTGTTACGCACCTACCAGGGATTTAAGTTGCCACCTTTTGGTGAAATGTTCCGTTATGAATTTCGAATCCAGACAAGGATATTTGTGTTGATCCGAGTAGTTTAAAAAAAAAAAAAAAAAAGCACTACATTTTTCCACTGTGCCAGAAGTGCTCAGAGGTGGTAATTATAAAACCCCATTGATAAGCTCTGAATACACTGTAGGTTTAAGTTACTTTAATCAGGATAACCCAAATCAGTCAAGTAGTCGCTTATTAAAATTAAGCTTGTTTTAAGTTAGAGTGGCTTAAGCTTAAAACAAGCTTACTTTTTATTAAATAATTTGAATGAGTCCGGGCAGCTGGACTCCGGTCCAGCCGGTGTCCAGCACAGTTTGATGGTTCTCCTCCTCAAACACATTCACTAAACCTGACAATTACCTGGCGAGGTGAACCAGGTGTTTCTGAGCAGGGAAATCACCAAAACGTGCTGGACCACGACCCTCCAGGACTGGCGCTCCACACCCCTGATCTACTTGGTACCACATTTGTGTTTGTAAGTTGAAGAGGAGATACTTTACGATTTGAACTTTGAGGTTATTGTGTGAAATCTTGTAAGTCAAAGCAGGTTTTTGTCATTTCGGGGCAAAAAAACAAAAAAAGTCCAAAATTGAAAGCTGTTGATACAGAATATAAATCAAAAATAAATGTAGTTCAAAGGTGTAACTCACTATGTTATTCAAAATGTAATTCTACAATAGTATAGTAGAATAGTACTGTAATGATATTAGCGTATTATATATTACACTATTACATTTTCACTACCATTGTTTATTTTGTAAATTCAAGATAACAACTCTTATGTCCAGGGTTGCGCAAGACCTCTAACTGTAGCTTTGTCTTCCGGCTATAATATTTTGCACTGTCATTATTTATGACTCAGTTTTCATCTTTTGTAATTCTGCCATTCACTGTTTCCATTGTCGTCGGGTGTAACTGCCCTCCTGTCTCCTAACCTCTCACGGTAGTATTACTAATTTAGGAAAATATTTGATTTCATTTCGGTAGCATATTGTGCAACAGCTTCCTCACAGCTCTGAGGAAGTTCATGGGAGGCATTTCTCTAAAAGTTCCTGTGGATGTTTCTTTAAACAGCAGGGTGTGTTTGTGTGTGAAGCTGTTGAATCACGCTCATAATAAACCATCGTCACCGACATCGAAACTTTTCATGAATTATCACTGCCTTCGCTCTTTGATCCTCCAAACTGATATGGTGACTCCAAGGCTGTGTTGTTTTTCTCATTGAACTGAACATATCCCCCTCCAGTATCTTATATTTGCAAAGTTGTCCACTCTACCCGGCCTCACTAGTGCAGGTTCCTGGAGACATCTGGATAATCTTTCTCCACTATTCGTTTGCAAGGCTGTTTATTCCTGTGTATTGATTACGTGCAGCTGATGAAGTCCTGTTCCTCTGCTCTTTATGTGCATAACTGTCCACTCTTCGAGTACACACTTCTGGCTTGCTTCAATGGCCTAAAAAAATATAAATGACATAATTGTTTTGCCTGGGATGACTTCTATGGGTGAAAAGAACCCCTCAAACCTCAGGATATTGCAGCTCATCTGCTTTCTCTCTCGGGCCCCTGTGGGGCAGCCATGCCATTCACCATTGCTCAGGGAAAAGTTGTGGTTCAGGGCAGCTGCTCAGAGACTGTTGGCTGGCATGCAGAACTAATCTCCGCTCCGGGGCCTGTGGGCTGCTGGCAAGCTTGACCGGGGCAGGAGAACCTGACAGAACTTACACCACGGGCCATACAATCAAGTGGTGAAAAAAAGCAGGTAAAAAAATAAAAAGTGTAACGACACAGCATGCTCAAGCAGCATTCACAGGCTGATCATTTTTAATTCAACCACAACAGTCACATGCATCTTTTTTTTTTCATATAACTGACCTGGAAAGCAGTCTGGAAGCCTGTATTATAAGCGTGCTGTGTGTTCTGCTCTGTGTTTGTTTCTTAATGTTTTGTTTTGGGTTTTTTTCGCCTTTTGTTCCGTCCTTGGCTTCCGTACAAGTCACGCCACTCGCTCTCCCACCACACAGATTTGAAATGGGGCTCGACCGTCCTCTAACTCTCCTATACACCATAAAGGAGACGATCAGTACTCGCCCCCCCTGACTGCTTCCACAATCACACTAATAACACTGTGGCCAAAACCACAAAGACCAAAAATCAAGCAAAAACAAGCCAAGTCACTACAGGGCATTAACACAAAGCAGAAATACAGAGCAAAACCAAACTGAGTAACAACAGGCTTAGGACACAGATACATGGCTCAGTTAAACAAAGGCACGTGGAGAATGTAAACAACAACATCAACAAGAATACGGGAAAAATACACAAGGACCATACAAAAACCAAGAATCAAATATTTCTAAGAAAGCTGAACACATCAGAACTGTAGTTCATTGTGCCTTGACATGCAGTGAAGTAACATGGCTGAGTAATCAAAATGCGTGAGACCTACGTGGGTGTCTTTTTGTTTTTGTAATAGTGTCTTCTTCTCTTTCAGAATGACTTCTTCTTACTCCCTGAGAGCTTGGACATCTCTTCAGGATTTAGTATAGCACAGATATCTGTTCCTGTCTCACTCTGGGCTAATACGAGCACTGTAGCTCCAACAGCAACAACGTTCTGGTGACTCCTGTCTCTACGCACCTCTCTGACAGCCCCTACAGGGGCCATGCCCCATCTGCTGAACAATGACGCTTCCTTCAGCTCCAAGCAGGAGCTCCTGGACCTACAAGACGGCCCTCTGTCCCCCAGCGTGGACACCCCCAGCCCGGTTGGGTCGCAGGGCGATACACCCTTGGGCTCCATCCCAGGCAGTCCAGCAAGAGATGTCCCAGTCAGGGCTGCCAAGAAAGGTGCTGAGCCATCAGAGCCGCCAGTAGGGGTGAAGTTTGTGCCCTCGGACTCTGAGAATTTGTGTGGATGGGGAGCTTTGACCCCCAGCTTCATTCAGACCTTCAACACCCCGCGCTGGGTGCTCTTCTTTCTTTGCATAGCCTCCTTCCTCCAGGGTATGATCATCAACGGCTTCATCAACACCGTCATCACCTCCATTGAGAGACGCTTCGACTTGCGCAGCTATCAGGTCAGTCCTTTTATGGCAGTGACTAGCTCGGCTCTGAACACTATGAAATCAAACCGCTTAATTTTACCCCTTAAAATGACCTAAATTTTGGCCTTAATTTTCCATACAGGAAATCAAGGACAAATAAGAGAAAAAGTGCACAGATTAAAGGGTAAAACTACTGAATTGTACTTTTTCAAATTTGCCCCTTAAATCATAGAACCTCCTGAATTAGCGCCTTAAATTTAAGATTAAGGAGTTTCACGCTCTCATGCCTTAAATCTAAAATTTAGGGGTCAGTTTCACAAATTAACGGCCACTTAATTCAAATTAAGGGGTTTGGTGTATTTTCAGGGGTAAATAAAGGTATTAAGTACGCTGTGTTTCATAGTGGAAGGACCATCCAGTGCTATAACATTAACAGTAATAACTGAAATCATTGGGGGGTTTTTTATGTAAATGCAAGCTTGAGAGATTAGCAGGAAACTGATTATCCTGTTCTGTTCCTCAATCCAGTATTAATAATAAAGGAACTGTACAGTTCAATGTTCACCTAAATTACAAAAGAAGAGACATCTATTCACATAACTTTGTGACTGTAGAATTACGGAGACTGTAAAGTTAAGGAGTTCGGCTGAAATTATGGAGATTAAAGAAAAGTCTAAGAACAAGAGAGCGTATACAGGTGCGGTATGAATTGATTTGGTTTTATTAAAACAGATCATAGCAATCGTAATTTGCTTCTTCAGGGTTCAAAATACAGTTACGATTCAGAATACAGTTAGTTTTATGAAATAAACTATTTCCATTAGGAAATTTTAAGTATAATTATTTATAAGTATATTCTGCTATAATTTAAGGCCAATTTGCCCATGCGTGGATTACACAAATGGTGTAATATTGGATGAAGATAACGTGCTGGAGAAACAGAACAAGTTAGCCCAGAAGCAAATGCACATGCACGCCTATGAAAGAAGTATCATAGAAGTGGTTTGCTTGAAACACTCTCAACATACGCATAAGCCTGAAGATTTTTATTTGAGTGTATATTATTCCGTGGTTGGGCTTAAACTGTGCTATAAGCCATCTGATGTTTTTTCTAATATTTTTTTTTGTCTGTTGCTGTCTCTACAGGCTGGACTCATTGCTAGCTCCTATGACATTGCTGCCTGCGTGTGCCTGACGTTCGTGAGCTACTTCGGTGGGACTGGCCACAAGCCTCGCTGGCTGGGCTGGGGGGTTCTCATCATGGCTATGGGGTCACTGGTTTTTACACTGCCACACTTCACTACACCTCCCTATCAGGTGAAAATACAGGAGCACACAGGACTGTGCTCAGGAAATCATACCGAGGCGTGTGGGGCCAGCGAGGGGAGTGGCCTTTCGGCGTATCGCTTTGTCTTCATGCTGGGTCAGTTCCTACATGGCGTTGGGGCGACTCCTCTCTACACCCTTGGGGTCACCTACCTGGATGAGAACGTCAAGTCCAGCTATGCACCAGTCTACATAGGTGAGAGGGCCCAGCATTTGATAAACACTTCATGTGATGAGCAGTTAATATATACACATTGATTGTATGTCAAAAGTGCACCATTAGCCAGTGGGCAGTTATGTCCTCAAAGTGTGTTCACCTGTCTAAAGACGTTGTGGTGGTGGCAGCTCAGAAAAATTGTGATGTCTAGCTTGAATTGTAAGGAGGGGGGGCTAATTGGTGGGTGGAAATCGCCATGAAAAAATGGAGAGGAATAAAGCTATTGAAGGCAAGATGAAGGAACAACTGTCTAAAGTACTACCTTGGAAAAATAATTGTGTCATCATTCATTCGCATTTAAATCTTCAAACTTCGGTTTTGGGGTCAAATGGGCTTTTTACACTAGTGCGAAAACAAAACTCAAACCATTATTTAGGCAATAGCTACTGCAAAAAGACCAAGGACCAGTCTTACAAACAGGAGTTCTTACTTCACCAGATAACTTTAGGCCTAGTTTGATCTAACCCTGAATTTTCAGTGGGTCACTTTTTACTAGGCTGCTTTCCACCATGGCAACTTAACCTGCTCCAGGACAGACTAAGTATAAGGATAAACAAACCCTGGACCAATCAGGTTTGAGCTTCTGACTAATCAAGGACTAATGCAGGTGGACTCCACCAGTCACAGTTTTTCATGATGGAGTGTCATTAAAGTTCCTGTTTCTGTAATGAATAGGCATCCCAATATTTTTGTCTATATCTGAACAGCCTTAATGTGGTTGTTGACTCACCATTCATTCGAAACGAAATACACAGCTTGTTAATTTGTGGACAAAGGTGTAGGCTGTGATGTGTAAGTGTGCGTAGAGCTGGGGGAGCTACTTATTTAAGTTATTTCAGTTTCTCAACAGGATGTGCTTTGGTCACTTGTGACCTGTGACTAAGTGCGTTTCTTCTAAACGAAAGGCCTTTGAAAGGTTGTGTAGAGCAACATTACAAAAAATGGAACAGGCTGCCTATTTGTGTGCACACACAGGAAATGGTGAGACATCGTGTTCTTATGTAACATTGCTTTTGTGTGTATTTATGTGTGTATGTATGTGTGTGTACTAAAGTTACAGTCCAAAAGCATCCCTAATGTTCTAAAATTATAGAAGTGAAGAGTAATTTATGTTGTTTACCGTGGTAAATTACATAGGACAAGCACTTCTGTGTGGACTAACATAGCAAAGCCCTGTAATTTTTTGCTTCTGAGGCGCTAACGGACCCAGCTGCCCATTTACTGAGCTTTATCGGCTGGATCCACGAGCTTCCACCTCAAACATCAATAAAGCCTCCTTCAATTGTGCTGCTTCCCTGTCTTCCCACCATTTCAAAGACAGTCAAAGACAATCGCAACCCCGGTCGCCTCTCTATCCCAGACAAAGCCGCCTGTAAAACTGGTCTGGCTCTCGCTCACCTCACTACCGATCAAAAACACAACACGGATGTGGGCGAACTGGAAGCGGTTTAACAATGGAGATTTTTTTCCCTCTAAGACTCTGGGCGGCAGCAGGGCGAGTGGAAAACCTGGTTCTCTCACGCTAGCATGCTAGGCTAAAGTGCCTTCCCTTTTCTCAGGTATCTTCTACACAGCTGCCATTGTGGGCCCAGCGGCCGGATACCTGCTGGGCGGCTTCTTCCTCAACATGTATACAGAGATCGGCCAAGCGTGAGTCAATCTATATCCATCCTCCAGGGGGGGTCAGCGGGTCTCAACAGGGGTTCACCAAGGGCATGGTGGTGTCGGTACAGTTGAAAGGGAAAACTGGGGCTTCTACATCACCTTGATGCATATATATAGGAGCGTCTGCTGCCTGGTGTCTTTTCCCCTGTTTGCTAGAAAACACTCCTGGTACTCTTTGTTGTGAAATCTCTGCAGGTGCTTGATTAAATTTGTTGTATTGTACGATGCAACCGTACTTCCACCCCTCGGCACGCTGGCTTTGCACGCATTGCAAGTAGCCATCTTGCCTTTCTGCGTTTCCAAACTCTAGTATCTCTAGTATCTCTGTTCAAAACAGCGGCTCGCTCAGATTGAAGTTGCCGCAGGTTCATGGTACGGGGGCGGTGACGCTTCTCGTATTAAACAGCGTTGAGTTTAAGGTCCAGTGCAAGCTGCGAACTGGAATATAGAGCTCGGGGCTGTCCGGCCGATATCCGAAATCGGATTTATGGTTATATCGGACCCCATACCGATATATCGGATCGGGCCCATTTCTAATATATATATATTCCCAAATGGAATTGACAAAAAATAACTAAAATAAATTACAGAAAAGATGATAAAGTTTAAAGTCTGGACTGAGTCTTCCATGTTTCCAGTAAAAAAAAATTTTTTCAGATATTAATAATAGGTGGTTTTAATATTATGACTGAGTTTTTAGCAAAATACTTTCTTATTTTCAAGTTGCAGACCAGTTTAAACTTACTTAATTTCACTTTTAAACAAAGACCCTCCATATTTACAAAAATATCTCAAAGGAGATGTGTGTTTATTTTAGGAAAAGTGCAGTATTTTTTGAAGTATGCCAGTGACTCAAATACTTCATGTTAAAAATACAAGTGGGCGAATGTGGGCTTACTGAGTGCTTTCTCCTTACATAATGACCATTATGAACTGTATAATATGTCTGGCATTCAAGGGGTTAAAGACCTTCATTTCTCCTCTGGATTAAAGTTAAGAAACATTCATACAATCAGATTGTGCTGTAGTTTCCACTTCCTCGTCTGTTTCAAAGGTCTGTCAGGGAGACAATAGTTCAGTCTCATGTATCATGTTCTTCTGCCTTTATTGACGCAGGTGTTGAACGTTAAGACAAAAACACATTCTGTTCCTGTTCTTCCCCATTCTCCAGGACTGAGTTGACTCCAGAGAATCCATTGTGGGTGGGAGCATGGTGGATTGGTTTCCTGGTTGGAGGGGGCGCTGCTCTCGTCACTGCTTTGCCCATTCTAGGTTACCCTCGCCAGCTGCCAGGTACAGTCAATCAACCATCCGTCCATCCATGCATCATTCTTTCACTAATTAACTAAACACTAAAAACTAGGGCTAAGTGTCAAAGTTCAGTATTTTAGAGGATTATAGTATTATGGAGTATCAGAAAATTTGCCATAATTACCAAATACCAAAAATACCTCAATTCAATACCTGAGTAGCCCGTTTTACCATATCAGGGAACCTATAAGCATGCTTATTCCAGAATGTAGACTTTGGTTGTCCAAATTACATGTCAGAAGCAGAGTATTGAAAAAAAAAATATTGTTTAGGAGTTGTTATCGAAGGGATGTTTCTCAGTATGGAGTATGTCAAATAAGGAGTCCTGGTCTTGGAAGTGTAGACCTGGCAACTTTGGAGCGTTCCTGCTGATAACACAGCTCAGCGTGGCTCGAGGGTCATGACTCGAGGCCTGAGACCCTGAATTTTCACTTAACTTCTGAAGTACAGAACTTCTAATGAGAGACGATTGAGGCACCTGAATATTTTTGATACCCAAGAATAAGCATGAAGTTGGTTTGAGGGCCAGGAAAACAATATCACACAAAAATATTTGTAACAATATTTGTGGGAAGACTAGCGCTTGAGAAAAATGCTTGACTCCATGAAATGTTCAAATTATTACAAAAGGAAAATCTGCTTTTCGCAGCTGTGAAGACACTTCAGAGGCATGAATCCAAGAGTTCTATACTCACCTTTAATGACAGAACTGACAGAAACAGGCATGAACATTTATAAAGGCTTATTCCAGCTCGCTCAGTGGGTCATAAAAGTTTTTTCGTTCATTCCTAATGGCAAGATGTCCCGCAAACAGGCATGCATCTTGCTAATCTTGTTAATCCCCCATCCTGACACTCACAGGTTCTCAGCGCTATGTGGCCATGCGTGTGTCTGAGGCTCATCAGCTGAAGGATGGCAGTCAAGTAACCGCTGCTGACCCTCAGTTTGGCAAAACTGTGAAGGACATGCCCAGGTACGAATACCGTGCTCTCTCCTCAAGAGTGAGAGTATAATCAAAGGCAGAAATGAAGGAAAACCCAGTATAAAAGGAGCAGGGACTAACCCCACTGAGGGTTACAGGGAGATAAGAAACTTCACAGGAAGAGTGAATAGATTTTATGAGGCACTGTAAAGGACAAACTGGGAATAACATGAGTGAGTTGACAGAGAAAAGAAAACTGAAAGGACAGTAGAGGACAGTACCACACACTGAGAGCAAATGGTGAAGCACAATAAGGCCATTGAGTAACAAGCTTATTTAGTCATGCTCAGGGCGAGTTTTTGGCAAAGTGTGTGAGACACGGCTCCACTCCTCTGTGTCTGACACACCGCTGTGTTTCGAAGTGCTTTCATGTTTTTTCTTCAGTCTCTTGTCACTTCAGCACGGGACAAAAGCTATTAGTTGTCAAACAGTATGATCATTGTGAGCCAGCCAAGGCAGCCACGGCCTCTCCAGGCATTGGTTGTTTGGTGGGTCGTGATAAAGGTACATGTTTTAATAGGCATGAGTTAAGTGTGGCCCACGGAGCACTGACTGAGTTACTGTGGTAACAGGGATTACTGAAAAAAAAAACGAAAGCAGCTTTTAAATCAGGTTATATAACTGACTGTGTAAATACGAGTCTTATTCGGTAAGTTTTGTGTTGTGACTTTTTCAGTTCTTATTTCTTCATCTCGCCTCTTTCCGTGTCTTTAGGTCAGTGCTGCTATTGTTGAAGAACCCTACCTTTATTTTTCTGTGCCTGGCCGGTGCTACAGAGGCCACTCTCATAGCCGGGATGTCCACATTTGGGCCCAAGTTTCTGGAGTCCCAGTTCAGTCTGAGTGCCTCAGAGGCTGCCACCTGGTTCGGTAAGACAGACAACATCATCTGTCGTGTCGCATGGGTCTAAGGCTGGGTTGGCCAGTGTATTCGCATGCACTATATGGACAAAAGTTTTTCAGGGTTTGGGCTGGGACCCTTATTTCCAGTGAATACCGGCCTTTATGCTTCGGCATACCAAGACCTTTTGGACAACGGCATGCTTCCAACTTTGTGGACAGTTTGGGAAGAACCTTTTCTCTTCCAGTATGACTGTGTCCCAGTGCACAAAGCGAGCTCCATAAAGACATGGCTGGATGAGTTCAGTGTGGAAGAACTTGACCGGCCACACAGTCCTGACCTCAACCCCATCCAGCACTTTTGGGATGAACTGGAATGGAGATTGTGAGCCAGACCTTCCCACCCAACATCAGTACCTGACCTCATACAGGCTTTACAGAGTGAATTGGCAAAATCCCCACAGAAACAAAGTCTTGTGGAAAGCCTTGGAAGAGTGGAAGCTGTTATAGCTTTAAAAGGGGGACCAACTCCAGATTAAAGTCTATGTATTTGAATCCAGTTTCATTAAAGTCCCTGTTGGTGTAATGGTCAGGTGTCCCAATACTTTTGTCCATATAGTAGTAAAGAAAATGAATAGACAGCTAGACAGGCCTTACTTCATTTCAAATGGCTTGCCAAATGATATGAAATAATATGCATATGTCATTTGATTTTCTTTTCATTTTATGATTTGGCATTTGGGCTGAAACCACTTAGCAAAAATTGTTGATAACTGCTATTAAATGTATTGCTTCTTTCTTCTGACGCACTATGTAAAACTCATAATGCTAGTTTTTCCTCATTTACAAGCTCCAAACAAAGATGCAAAACCCATTCACTGTCTTACTCTTACTGCCTCCCAAGGCTACATGGTGGTGCCTGCTGGTGGGGGAGGCACCTTCCTCGGTGGCTATATCGTGAAGAAGCTGAACCTGCGCTGTCGGGGCATCATTCGCTTCTGCATGCTATGTGCCATGGTCAGCCTGCTGGCCATTTTCATCTTCCTCCTGCACTGTCCCAACGTTCCCATGGCCGGAGTGACTGCCCCCTACCACAGCAGCTCCCAGCAGAGCAGCTACAGCAGTCCCTTCCTCCTGCAGCCAGACAGAAACAGGTACTAACAGGCGCAATGCAGGAGAAGTAACAAAACCAGCGATACTATATTAGGACCTGGTCGATAAACGAGGGACATTCAAAAGGTTTCCAGCACTTTTTAAACTCTATTTTTTAAGAATTTCAAAAACAACTTACTTCTGGCTTGCCAGACGGCACTAGTCACATGACACAATTTTTGAAAATATTCTCGTTTTAATTTCCAACGAAAATATAAAAGTGTGGAAGCTTTTTAACCGTCCGTCGTATTAGCTGTCCGATCGCACTAAACAGTTGTTGAATTCCATGCTAATAATAATTGAAGTCCCATACATTTATTGTAATCACCAAAATTCTGACCAAGTCCCCGTAATTAGTGCCATAGTTATACTGTATCGCAAATAGTCCTGAAGGTTTGTAAAACTTACATTAATTTAAAAGATTCGCATAAATTCGAGGTATACAATTGGACCTTACGGACAGTGTTGCACACTTGAGGGTTGATTTTGGTTGTTTGGTTGTTTGTACGTTGGTTGAATTATTCAGTAACTACCCTGAAGCTGCTATGCAAGTTATTCAGTTAAGAGCTTGAAAAATGTGGACATGCATACAGTCTCAGTTTAAGAAATTAAAAAACTCTCTGAAGCTGAGTTTTAGCCGTTATCATGAGTGTGTTTTTCCGTTATTAAAAGTTAGTTACAAGTCAAGAAGGTTGCTGCTACGGAGCCTGCGATATTGCCACATATTCGAATACAATGTAACTGTCCATAATAGCAGACCGCATGGGGGATGGAGGGAAACCTACGATAAAAGTGATGTTACATTAAGAAAGGAAATAAGAAGAAAGGAAACAGAATGAATAAGATCTAGCAAACTTGCTAAAAGAGAGAAACTGACCATTATTGAAAATGCTCCATCTGTGTAACCCGCTATCTAGTATTACATAAGTAGTGGAAGTACAGTGGTCCCCCTTTATGGCAGCAAGTTTATTTATCTATTGCTGTGTCCTGTGTTGAAATTTGAGTTCAACAATACATAGTCAGTTGGGGACATGGACTATTTTTGGCCAGTTTGCTGAGCAGCCAGAAATCTTTGCATTTGAGAGAAAGTAAACCTCATGGGGCTGCAGGGACAACAGACCAGGAAGTCACTTCAAATGCACCCGAATAATAGATGCAAAGCTATTGTGTGCTCCCTCACTGACCGCAGTTTGTTTACATAACACTGGTGGAAACATCGTATAACCACCTGAGGAACCCACTCAACTGAGCTGATCTGAGATTCTTATTGCACTTACTATGTTTTTTACCAAAATCTGAAAAACAAACGTTTAACAACCTCATTATTACGGAATCCTCCTTGGGGCCGTGCCAGACTTCCCATTATTTAGTGTTTCCACCCACAAGGCAAGGTGCACAATGCAAAAGTCTTTATATTGTCACCAATACAAAGATATACGCATACAATTCGTGCTGAAGTCGTCTATTAATCAACGCAAATAGTTGTTTGGAGTTGTACTCTATAAACAGTCCGTGATTGCATGCCATAATTAGTGATAAGTATGTAAGTGTAATAAGTAGTTATATTGCACATGAAAAGATGCACATGAAATATTGCACATTATAATAAAGACAATAAAGATATTACATGTAATGATAATGATTTTGCACATAAGAAGGAAACTGTGCATCTGGGTGGCAGCGGGTCATTGCATAGATTGTTGTGTAGGCGTGTGAAGGGGAGGAGTTTATGCTGGTGTGTCTGTGGCTAAAAGTGCTTCTCTGTTTGACCACAACACTGAGGAATGGGTGTTCAGCACTGACCATGATGGACTGAAGACTAGACAATGTTCTCCTTTCAGCCACATCTTCTAAGTTGTTGAGTTTCTCAGCCCACTGTCCTGATCTGTTGAGTCTCTTTGTTTCTGACACTTTTATGCCCCCATCCCAGCCCCCCATAGCATAGAATCTGGCACTGGCTCATAGAGTCCATAGAACATCGGTAACATGGTGTTGCAGTGTCTGTTGCAGTCTACTGTGTAGGCAGTACAGCGGACTTTTACCTCTCTTTTATGTGACCAGAGAGTTCTTTGACTCAACCAGCTTGTTGTCCATGTGTACACCTCAACACCTCCATGTTGGACAGTGAAGTGACAGGTGACCTTCTCAGGTCCACCACAGGTTCTTTAGTGTTGATGATAAAAAATATATATATATATTGTGCATTTTTGCTACATAGGCTGCTTGCCACATTTTTACAAATGTGGAATCCCTAACTTGGGTAAAACACAGAGAAGACGAAAGGGTGTGTGTATGTATACTGGTGTTTGTGTGTTGGGGTCTATCCACATGAAAGCATTTCCCCAAGCTTGTGCATTATAGAGTCATCAAAATACAAACACACCACCAAACTAGGCTTGACACACACACATGCACACACCAGCGCCCTATTTGAGTATTGCATATCCTCACAAATGCACACTTTGAGAATACATGATTCTTCTCCTCTTTCTCTCTCTCTCTCTCTCTCTCTCTCTCTCTCTCGCTCTTTTTCTCCCTCAGTTCTTTTGTAGGTGGCAATCTGACGGTGGGCTGTAACGCAGGCTGTCACTGTGTGAAGGAGCACTATAACCCAGTGTGTGGAGCCGACGGAATGATGTACTACTCCCCTTGCCATGCTGGCTGCAGCACCATCAACCACACACACAGCCATGGTGGCAGACAGGTACCACATAAAGTCAGCATGATCACACACAGGCTGTGCTATTATAAATATTATATTATTAAAGTATGGTGTAACTACACAATGCACAGTCTCGACATGCGACATTCCGAGTTTACGACGCTCACTCCCATAACTACTTTGGCTGCACACGGCAGCAGAATACGCAGAATATGCAGTAACGCAGCGTATGAGTGAGAAAGTTGGCGTCCCCTAGTATTCTTACCTACGCCATTGTGGACTGTTACAAATGCAAGGGTTTTTCACTCATTTTTGTCATTTTTTCTGTTACTACATTACAGTGAACAAGTACAGCATATTTATGTTCTTTTCCTTTTTCTGTGGCTTAGTCTGTGGCTAGGGTGTGTTTCAACTACACCAAAATATTCGGGTCACATCACTGTCGTAGGAACGGATCTGTGTCGTAACTTGAGGACCCCCTGTGTAGCGTATCGAGGGGTGGGACAGCAGAATTTTTACGCAGAATCTACATAAACTATCCAGCGAATTTGATTCTGTTGTCTGAGGACAGTCTGAGCAGGCTGTACTGACGCGCCACAGCATCCTGATGGAATCGTTGCGTTCAAATCATTTCAGAAGTTTCAAAACATTACACTGAAATGTACGATTCATTACAAATTTTTGGCTGAATGCCATAAAGGATACACCAGATGAGGCCCTTGATTTGTCACAAATAAAGGATGTGTTTTTCTGGCACAGGAAAACAATAAAAAATTATTTCCTAAAGCATCATAATCAAATAATTTTAAGGTTAGAGATTTATACTACTGTCATTAAATCGTGTGTGTGTGTG
>JBBPCX010000141.1:840399-857245 GCA_037974365.1 Hydrocynus forskahlii | reverse complement strand
ACTGCGAAATATTGTGTGTGTGTGTGTGTGTGTGTGTGTGTGTGTGTGTGCATGTATGTGTGGCAGGGGGGTTATGTTCTTTATGTTAGTATTCACATTATTTACTTTTCTTTCTTGTTTCTTTGATGCAAACACACTTTTCGAAGGATCTTACATTGTGTAACTCCCTGCAAAGATCAACAACAAGATCTAATTACAAGATAGCAAGTTGTGTGGGGTGCAAAGCACAGCACTCTGACCAATTCGACCAAGCTATGTTGTGTGTGCAGTTCATTAAGGGCAGAACTGAGCCCTGAGTCAGTCAACATGCAACCTGAGTTCAAGTCGATGACTCAAGTCCTCACCTCTGGCATGCATTTAAGCCAAGAACTACTACGGAACCTTTTTTCTGTGAATTATAAATCACTACAGAGTCACATTAGCCCATAATAACCATGATTAGCTGCTGTAAAATAATACTTCTTCAGTGACAAAACTCATACCCACTCAAATAATGTCCTATATCTCTTGTTTAGATGCTACAGAGCAGCTGTACCCTCTGCCCCATCTCCCGTTTTCCCTCTACATCCGTCTTCTCTCGTGACTTTTTCCTTTTCCTCCATATTACATTGCTACGCCTTAATGGCCACCACCACATCCTATTAATCAGCATGGCAAGCATATTAACTGGTATTCATTTGTTGCTGTGTCTCTTGGGCCTTTTTCTCTCTCTCTCTCCTTCTCTCCTTAATTCTCTCTCTCTTTTCCCACTCTACCTCCCAGGTTATACATTTCATCTTAATTATCTCCATATGATCACCTGGCCTCTACGCACTTGTTTTGAACTCAGACCCTTCGAAAGTCCTGCTGTTGCTGCTCCTTCGTCATCAAATGAGGGATGGAGTGGAGGAGGAAGAGGTGGGGGAAGTGAAACAGACATGAAAGGACAACAGGTTCGTTTTATGAAGGCATGAGTGCATTTGTGTGGAATGATTAAAACAGTCGAGTGTGTTTAAATAGTATGGTAGCTTAAGTGGAGTATAAGGTTTGTCTTGAGAGGTCGGTATTCAAAGTGACCAGAAGAAAATTAAGGAGACCACTGAAAAATGGTCCTAGAAATAAGCCTAGATACAGTCATGTAAAACATGCCCATACCAACATAATCTCTTTTATCATAGTTAGCTACTAATTGATAGGAGTTACAGAATAATCCTAATCTTAGCATAATGTATGCCTGACTGTATTGGCCATTAAACCTCTTATCACATTCTGTTGAAGCATTTCATACTCATAGCTCATTGACCTCAACCCCATCCAGCACCTTTGGGATGAACTTGAGAGCCAGGCCTTCTCGTCCAACATCAGTGCCTGACCTCATTAGCGCTCTAAAGAATGAATGGGCCCAAATTCCTACAGAAACTCCAAAATCTTGTGGAAAGCCCTCCAAGAAGAGTGGAAGCTGTTATAGCTGTAACGAGGGACCTTCTCAATATTAAAGTCTATGCATTTGAATGCAATGTCATTAAAGTCCCTGCTGATGTAACGGTCAGGCGTCCCAATACTTTTGTCCACATAGAGTGTATGAACAGAGCCCTTCTGCTCTGGGGAACCCCTGCTTTGCCTGGATTGTGTCAAGGATAAAGAATGTGGAGCATCTCTGTGATCACTGTTAGTCGAGGATTGAACTTGGTCTGTATTTGAATTTGAACTCTCTTGATCCCATTAAACTCTCAGCTGCAGTTAAGTCCCTCACCACCTTGTCATTACAGTAGTTTTGCGTACAGAAGAAGCAAGAACTAAGAGGAAAAAATCAGAAACTGTCAATGCGGTTTGAATGAAAAAACAAATTATAAGGAAAATATGCAATGAATGATTCGCGAGTATCTCATCACTTTACTGCACTGGGTCCTTGACACATTTAAATCAAATAAAAGGTATTATTATGTATTACTAGTAGTAAATATAGTTAAGAAAAAAATTAATTAATATTAATACAATGACAGTAATATAAATCTGTTGGATAAATATTTATTTTGTGCCTCGTGCCCGTTGGCCCCGGCTCTAGTGAGGATTAAGCGGCTACAGAAAATGAATGAATAAATGAATGAAATATTGATTTTGTTTGTCGGTGGTTTGTTCTGTTGCCCTGAAGTTCACTCAAAACATCAAGTGCAGAATATGAATAATAAGAATAGTAATAATAATAGTAATAACAACAACAACAACAACAATAATAATGATAATAATAATAATAATAACAGTAATAATAACAATAATAATAATGGTCACCGTTGTTATTGTTGTTGTTATTATTATTATTATTATTATTATTATTATTATTATTATTACAGCATCTAGCCCAGAGGGAAGAACCTGAACAGGTGGGCTGTGCAAGGGAAAACAGTGTGCATGTGCCAGGCTTGCATTGCAGGCCATGATAAAGGAGAAGGTCAGAGGAAAATGATCATATTCATTCCAGAGTTTCATGCACCACAAAATGATGATATTGATACAGTACTTAATAAATGCTTTCACAGCCAAAACCTTTAGGGCTTTGCACTCAGACTGTTGGGTCTCTTAGATCTGCAGGAGCAGCTCAGCTAGTGGTGAAATGATCTGAAATTAAACCTGAAAAGGGGTTTAGTCACTGTGTTCACTACGAAACCAAACCCCTTAATATTACCTCTTCAAATGACCTTAATTAGGACCTTAATTTCCAGAAAATTAAGGAAAATTAAAGGGGAAAAGTCCACAGATTATGGCTGATTAGGGGATAAAACTACTGAATTTTCCTCTTTACTTTTTCAAATTTGCCCCTTAAATAATTGAACCTCCTGAATTACTGCCCAGACGCTATTCTCAGTGGCGGAGTAATTACGCCAAAGAGAAATGGACTCAGATGTCAAAAATGATGCATAAGACTCCACACAAACAATACTGCCCTTGATCTGTTCGATTATCTGATGATTGTTCTCTCAAAGCTGCATGGGTTCATTTGTAGTGTTACTGTAAAGTAAAGTGTCCCTGTATAGTCATGCGTGAACACACCAAACCACTTAGTGTGAACAGTGTGAAATTCTTTCTCTGCATTCACCAATTGAAGCAGTGGGCAGCCAGTGATGCAGCGCCCGGGGAGCAGACTGTGGAGGGGGTACCTTGCTCAAGGGTACCTCAGTGGTGCCAAAAGCAAGTCCTGGGATTAGGACCCATGGCCTTCTGATCGCAAGAACAACTTCCTAACCACCAGTGAGATTTTGTTCTGCAAGTACAAGAAACAATAATGTGATCACCTTTCTAGAATACATTTACATTACAGGGAAGAGAAGCTCTTACCTCTCCAACAACTGGAGCCACAGGCAGCCAGGAACACAGCGTCCATGGAGCAGTGTGTGAGGACAGTACCTTGCTCAAGGGTACCTCAGTGGTGCCACTAGCAGCCTTGGGATTCAAACCCCCAACTTCCTGATCGCAGGGCGAACAGCCTAACCACTAGGCCACCAGCTGCCGCTTTTTTAAGTGCGTGTAACACACCTTTCAACAATCTGATTGGCTGCCATCTGAATACATTTTAAAATGTGCTCATAATTAGCATCAAAACATTTTAGCGCTCCTCGACCTGCTTCATGCCACTGGCTCTCCTACAGTCCTCTGCTTAAGACGCATAGCTTAGAGAGCTCTATCACTGTTTAGGCTTCCAGGCACTGCTTTAACATCCTGCCATGTCAAATTAAACACATAATTAGGTACATTTTTACAGTTTGATCTTTTTCTCAATTTTTGACCATGTTTACATTTACATTTTTGGCATGCTCTTATCCTGAAAGAAAATATGCCTTACACTAGTAAACTCAGACTTACATTAAGAGCTGCTAGCAGACTAAGATTCTACCAGAGTTGAAGTTAATACTCCACCAGCACATCACTCTGATTTTCGGGTCCTTGCACTTGTTCCCAGTTCAGTACAGAATTTATTTCAAAGCATTACTCATTGTGTTCTAGTCACTCAATGGTTTGGGCCCTAAATACATCCCTGATATATTTGAGGTATATAATCCTGTTGGGTCTCTTAGATCTGCAGGAGCAGCTCAGCTAGTGGTGAAATGATCTGAAATTAAACCTGGTGAAATGGGGTTTAGTCACTGTGTTCACTACGAAACCAAACCCCTTAATATTACCTCTTCAAATTACCTTAATTTAATTAAGGAAAATTAAGGGGAAAAGTCCACAGATTATGGCTGATTAAGGGGTAAAACTACTGAATTCTCCCCTTACTTTAAAAAAATTGCCCCTTAAATAATGGAACCTCCTGATGAATGCCTTATGTTCAAGATTTAGGGGTTTCATACTCACGCCTTAAATCCACTTTTAAGGTAAAATGAAGGGATCGGTTAACAAATTAATGGCCATTTAATTCAAATTACAGGATTTGGTGTATTTTCAGGGGTAAACTAAGGTAGGGTTAAGCACATTTTAAGTACATTGTGTTTCGTATTGGTTGCTGCTTGTGGAATAAACTTCCCATCAGTACCAGATCTGCACCAGCTATAGCTTTAAAAAGCTGCTAAAACTGCCCTATTCTCCCCTGCCTTGTTTTAAATATCTGCACTTGTAATTTTCTTTTATTGATTTTACCATGCATGCTTTGATTTTAATCTTTATTCTACTCATGTAAAGCACACTGAAAGACCTTTTCTGTATGTAAAGTGCCCCCTTATAGTCACATGTGAACAGTGTGAAATTCTTCCTCTGTATTTAACCCATTCACCAAGGGAGGCGGCGGGCAGCCAGGAACACAGCTCCCACGGAGCAGTGTGTGGGGACGGTGTCTTGATCAAGGGA
Organism: Hydrocynus forskahlii; assembly: GCA_037974365.1. NCBI lineage: Eukaryota > Metazoa > Chordata > Actinopteri > Characiformes > Alestidae > Hydrocynus > Hydrocynus forskahlii. The sequence goes on along the minus strand of JBBPCX010000141.1, from coordinate 852,427 downwards.
ACCTCAGTGATGCCACTAGTAGTCCTGGGATTCAAACCCCCAGCTTTCTGATCACAGGGACATCACACTAACCGTTAAACCACCAGCTGTCCCATAATAGTCTACTATATAAATAAACTTGACTTGACTTGACTTGACCTGACAGAATTTTTTGATGTTAGTTGTCAAGTGTTTCTGTTAGTTATGTTCGTTTAGGACATGAACATGTATTTGTGTATTCGTTCTTAAGAGCTTTTTGAAGAAGTTGATCTTCAGTTGCCATTTGAAAACAGTGAGAAAGCCAGCTGTGCTAAATGTCAGGGAAGGCTCATTCTACCACTCAGGTGACAAAATAAAGAAGAGTCTTGATGCATGTCCTCGACTTCTGAGAAGAGGTGGGTCAAGCTGGGCTGTGCTTGATGCTCCAAAAGGGCGAACCCAACCCAAGAACAGAGAGTGTGGCAGTGTCGGTAATTAGAGTTCAGAAAAACTCACAAGGAGAACTCAAAGAAGAGTGGGATTTGGTTTCTTCTTGCTGACATACACTATATGGACAAAATTACTGGGACGCCTGACCATTACACCAACAGGGATTTAAATGACATTGCATTCAAATACTTTAGACTTTAATATGGAGTTGGTCCCCCCTTTGCATCTATAACAGCTTCCACTCTTCTTGGAAGACTTTCCACATGATTTTGGAGTTTCTGTGGGAAACAAATAGCCCAAGACTGGTGCCAACAGCATCTAATGGTGCTCAAGCATGGGGCCAGCTGCACTGTACTGGGGCCTTACACTCTCTCTCGCACATGCATAGGTACACTATATGGACAAAAGTTATATGGAGTTGTTCCCCCTCTGCAGCTATAACAGCTTCCACTGTTCTCGGAAGACTTTCCACAAGATTTTGGAGTTTCTGTGGGAATTTATGTCCATTCATTCTGTTGAGCAGTTATGAGGTCAGGCACTGATGTTGTACGAGAAGGTCTGGATCACAATCTCCATTCCAGTTCATCTCAAAGGTGCTGGATGGGGTTGAGGTCAGGACTCTGTGTGGATCAGTCAAGTTCCTCCACACTGAACTCATCCAGCCACGTCTTTATGGAGCTCACTTTGTGTACTGGGGCACAGTCATGCTGGAATAGAAAAGGTTCTTCCCCAAACTGGGTCCATAAAGTTGGAAGCATGGTGTTGTGCAAAATGTCTTGGTCTGCTGAAGCATTAAGATAACCCTTCACTGGAAGTAAGGGACCCAAATCCTGGAAAACAGGTGTGTCCCAATACTTTTGTATAGATGTTCTTTTACCACCATCTGTCCAGCTGTTTTGGTATGGTCCACAGGAGGCCCACCACACTGACCCCAGGGTGACCTTTTCACTGCCCATATAAAATATTCCTTTATCAGAAGGTCCACATCATTATGTGGGCCCAAAAGTGGTAAGGGACATGCAGCTTACCAGTTTAAAAGGTTGTTAACATCCAAAAGCATTCTTGTTTAATTATGCATGCAGCGCCAAAACCTTTAGAGAGGTTGGAAATATCATGTGCCATTTCGAAGGCAATCAGACAAAGAGAGTCAAAGAGCAGAAGCAGCTGCTGCTGATGTGTCTCACAGGGACAGCGAGCATCGACAGTCAGGGGAAAGGAGAGCGAGACCACTGGTGAATGAGTTTATTTATAGCTTTTAATAAAGTGGCATTTGATGAAGAAAGCCTAGCCCCATTAAAAAAAACACATCAATGGGCCTCCCCTCTCTCTTTTTATTTTATTTTTTCTTCATTGATGATGAAGGCATTGTTAGGAACAACCGATTCAATATACTTTCTTTAAAAATTCTTTAAAAAGCAGAAATTCCACCTGAGATTCAAAGCTATGGTTACAGCAATCAAATTCTTGATTTCTATCTGAGTTCACTTTACTTACAGCAAATGGCTAAGAATGTGACCGTGATAGAAACAGAAATATTAATGTTTCTTAAGACTAGTCCAGTCCAGCACACCCACCTTTAATAAATGACAACATTTCAATTAAATTCTGGTTTTAATATGATAAATCTTCTCCCTCGGCGTGATATATTCCTTATCTATCCAAATTAAATTAGCAGTCATGGCTGAATGACCTACAGACACGGGCTGGGGTTTTATCCAGGGAACCCATTCATGACAGACTGGCCTTATTGAGATGAATTCTGCTTCAGCTTCAACACCCCATCAGTATTTTAAAAATAAATTATTTTATCTTATGTGAAAATAAACAACAAATATCACAATTAACCGTTGCCATTTGAGTACTGTATTCATATTCATACAGATTTTGCTCTTTTCTGTAAAATGCATTCCGATATGCAAATGAGACACCCTCGAGTTAAATGTGCACATATTTGCATATTTTAAAAACCATACAAACTAGCTTTTGGATGATGTTAGAATGTAAATATTTGTATCATTGTGAAGACACACCCCTTAGAAAGGATTATTAAAATTTCATTGTTTTATCAAGAAAAAGCTGTGTATTATTATTGTAATGGTGGCCTGGTGGGCCCTGTGATCAGAAGGTTGTGGGTTTGAATTGCAGGACTGCCAGTAGCATAACAGAAATGGGCACTTTCCACTTTATAGCATATATTATGAAAGCATTGCCAGAGGCAATCTGTCTGATCATCTTCTTGTGCTTAGAACATGTTTAAATAGTGCATTTTGCCTGAGAGTCACAGCTTTTGAGAAAAAAACACAGTTTAAGAATGAGCTTCAGAACTGCATCACACAGAGAGATCTAAGATACCATGAACCATTTGTGTGAATTCTGTCATTAAAACAAAGGAAACAGACATAACTGGATATTCTCATGATTGGATATCCTATTTAGAGTCTACAGGAAACAAGTCTTTCAGTGATGCATGACAACTGTAATGGGCCTTCCTCTCTGTCTCTCTCTCTCTCTCTCTCTCTCTCTCTCTCTCTCTTCCTCAATCTCTGTCTCTCTCTTTCTCTGTTTCTCTCTCTCTCTCTCTCTCTCTCTCTCTCTCTCTCTCTTTCTCAATCTCTCTCTCTTTCTCTGTTTCTCTCTCTTTCTCTGTTTCTCTCTCTTTCTCAATCTCTGTCTCTCTCTCTCAATCGCTCTGTCTCTCTCTCTCAATATGTCTCTCTCTTTCTCTCTTTCTCAATCTCTCTGTCTCTCTCTCTCAATCTCTCTGTCTCTCTCCCTCATTCACTGTCTCTCTTTCTTTCTTTCTTTCTTTCTTTCAATCTCTGTTTGTCTCTGTCCGTCTGTCTCTCTCTTTCTCAATCTCTCTGTCTCTGTCTCTTTGTCTCTCTCTCTCTCTCTCTCTCTCTCTCTCTCTCTCTCAAGCTCTCTCAAGCTCTCTTTTTTTAGCATTGATGATGACAAACTTAGACCAGAACTCAACAAGACTGTACCGACTGTGGCACAAGCTTTGATTATAATGTTTCAAATGAAGAGGAATACATTTAGATGCGAGGGGACCTGCAATATTTGGCCAAACCTGTCATTTCTGCTTTTAGTGACTCAACAGACTGATTAAAATAGTATCACTGAATATTCTAACACCAAAAATTCACACTTTGCAATTATGTATTCAACTGAAATTACCAGAATTTCTCCAAGTGAAAAAGCAAATGCCTAAATCTGTCACTTGGTGTTGGTAGAGATTACATTTTTTTTCATGTAAGCATGAAAACAAAGGAAAAGGAAGAATTCTAGAGGCTTTTTGTGCATGATGCCTACTTCGGTCTGTAGTCACTTTCACAAGAATAGTTTCTGCACTGATGGACAGTTGATGGAAACGCATGAAAGTTACAATCCATTTTCTGTTCACAAAGTTCACCAGAGCTGAATTTGACAGACGGTACTCTGATGAAGGTGCTCAGGCCAAGAGGAGATGGCTTGAGGAAGGGCTTCGGTCAGTCCTATGGATGTGAAGTAAGATGAAGGAGAAGCGAATGCCTGCTGTCAGCTCACATGCAGAGCTTTAAAAGTCAACTCTGAAGATCTATAAGGCAAGCTCAGGGTGACGGCTGGGCAGACAGTGAGTGTGTGCACGGGTCTGCTGGGTTACGGATAAAATTCGACCTGATAGTGGCTTCCCACCAAGTTTCAGATTTTTCATAATGAAATCATTAACCCTCAGATTGCGAGCGGCACGCAAGAGCAACAAAGGGTAAACTGCCATCATAAAGCAAAACAACTCCTTATATGGAAGCTTCCCCGGTTTTCGCTGATGTTTGAGGTGTCAGACGTCATGCTGAGCTTTGTTTGGTGTTCTTATATCATGTACGACCAAAGTTATTGTAATTTTAAAAATAGGTAGTAATGATAATAACCACTACTGGGGGTTTAAAAATGCCATCACATGCAAATGAACCATAAAGAAAAAAAATTACCACATTTCTTTTATTTTAGGTCTTAGAAACAAACAGAAAAAACACAAGATCTTTGAACCCGGGAGAACTTTCAGGATAGTCTCTGCCCACAAGTGGGTGGGGAAAACCCGCAGAGGGAGGGGCTCCGGAGAGCGACGGAGAGAAACGGCGAGTGTGTAGGAGAGCAAACACCGATTTTACACTGTTTACACCATTTACATTTACTGAATACACTCTTGAGTTATAAAGGTTAAGATATAAACAGCCATTCAAAGAAGAATTCTTACCAGAAATCATCACACTGCTGGTAGGAACCAGATATCTGAAATGTTTAATTCCACCAAAGAGTTATTAATAAATCCAAAGAGTTATTAATGACATGGTTGGGAATACTCTGCCTTCTCGTCTAAAATGTATTTGTTAAAATGTATTTGTGTTCAAAGATAAAAGGCGTTTTTTCAGATGGACCTAAATTTTACAATTACCAGTATAATAAAAAAAAAAACTTGTAGGTCTACTGGTGGTTTTTAAAAGTAAATGCAATAGCTATATGTTAGTTTGATGTCTACTAACTCCTGGCTCCATCCCCCCACTATTGTGAAGTTTCTCTGCAGTGAATAAAGTCAAACCACTTGACTTTATTTACATCTCAGTTATCAAATTATGCTTAAATGAAAAAGTGGTTCACTTTCCTGTTGAGTATAGGCTACTCAGAAAGGTCTACAGAAACAATGCAGCTTAGTATGGAAATGTTAACCTGTGTGTCGCAACCCATGGTAGCAAAAGCCAGTTTACACCCATGGAGTCAAAACGTACTGTTTCAGATATAGCACTATTTTGCCATTATTAGCACTGCATATTAAAAACAATAAAATGGGCAGTTTCTCTGATAGTTTTGACTAGTAATCAACATAGCTATAGACATTATGACCACAGCGGTGGACTAGTGACCTGGCCAGCTTGCTTCCTTGCTTTTCTCTATATGAGCACTGGGACAGGCTTGACAACCCCCTGTGACCCTGATTAGAATAAGCGAGTGGGAAAGTGAAGGAGCATCATGCCCCCTGCCACCTATGAAATCATGCAGAAATGCTAAATGAGGTGGAAATGCTTTTTACAGAAACATGTTATGAGACTGGCTTGCTAACAGCACCGTATTTAAATTTGACAACATGCTAAAAACAGTAAAATACATCACTATGTTTAAATCTAAGGGGGTTGGTCAGATGAATTAAAACGTTTCAGACCGTGGCCTTGTCCTTTACTATGTGTTGGTTCCGCTTTTTGGTTTATGGGCACCAAAATATGTGCTATTTGCATGAAGAGACATAGAACAGTATACACATCCTTCTTCAAAATGACCTTTCTCTATTTCAATGAACTCACTCTGAAGGCTCTCTCTCATTTATGTAAGAATTCCCATTCACCAGCCAATCCGGCCAAGGGCCTTTCATTAAGAGGGATGTTGGAGGAGGTCTGCGCTACGTGTCTTTCTGCATAAATCAAGTCGTGAAGACTTTTCTCATTTGTAAAAGGGTTGAACTTTCCTATTCTTTAAGAAGGACAAAGGCAGAATGGGTTAGACTACAGCACGCTGCACATAAAATCAGGCTCTGATTATGTGTCTCTTCACCTGCTGAGAAAGACACGAACATTCAAGTCAGGCAGAGGGGAGAGGAGCCGTAGAAAGAGACGCATTAGAAGCTCATCCGAGGAACTGTCCGCTGGCTGGACGCATGCCTGGGGCTCCTCGGTCAGTGGAAGCAGCTTTGCCTGTGATGAGCTGGGCTACAGCCTTTGCTATTAAGCGCTTCCTTCATTTGGCTCGCTGGATTATCGTTTCTTGTTTAAGGGGTCATTAGTGTTCGGACGTTATTACATGAGCAAATGTTAACGGCTTAAGTCGTCCATTTGGTTCTTTTTTCCTGTACATCCGAGATTTGTCTTTATACATTGACTTGTTTAAATACGCACTTTCTGCATAAATCTATTTACAATGACAGCATTTAGTGGACGCTTTTATCCATAGTGACTTCCATTCCCTAACTACAGGGGGCAGTCTCCCAAGAGCAACTTGGGGTTAAGGGCTTGCTCAGGAACCCAGTGGTGGGCTGCTGAAGGTAGGATTAGAACCCATGATCTCTTGGTCCAGAGGCAAGTATCCTACCCACTAGGCCTCCACCACCACATAGCAGCCGTGCTGTACAACCTCAGAAATCTCCAACATGTTCACTTTGCAGAGAAGGCAAAAACATTCTTTGATTCTAATTTAAGTTAATGGAAAAACATTCATTTTAGGACAGACCTATTGGTCCCACATAATGTAAAGGACAGCAGCCTGGTTTAAATAATGTATAAAAATAGGGGAAAATAGAGATATACAACAGCAATGATTTACGTTACCTCAACCCAGTCTTGTCTCTCAGTGTGTTTACCGCTAGGAACATCAGGCTTTTTCTTTTAAGTATTTTTCACTACAAATTTCATCTTTTCCAAATTACACCCTATACCTTGGAATTGCTGTTCTTTCCATTTTGCAGTGAAATTGCAGGTCCTTAGAGGCAGCTTTGCTCTATCCAGCATCTGAGTACTCCCCTAACTCTGCGGCTTGAGTCACTACTGTCTCTAAGAGCATTCTCCCACGTCACATGTCTTCCCCTTAGCCGTTTCTTCAGACAGACCAGACACCCCTACTATCTAGAGAAAACCTCTTAACAGGCTTTTGTCAGTGCTCTGGCTGTAAATTGGCTTTTGACACAATGAGGGACCTGTTCTCTGACCATGAGCTCAAGCTGCACACTATTTAAAATATTTTTTTTATATAAGTCTATACTTAAAAAAAAAACCAGACACACATTTTTCCAAATTTCTGCATAGTTTAACTGTTGAGATGTAAATTTTTGCTACCATTTTTTTTTTATCAAATTGATAAAGGGGAATTCTATTGACTTTTCTACTATTAAATTAGCAGAAACAATAAAGAGCAGTTAAAGATGGCTCCGGTATTTCCTAAATAGAAAGAAATGATTTGTTCTTAAATACGTGTCAAATATTCAACAGAGAATAATTAATGGTTATAATCACTATCAAGTTCGAGATTTTTTTTTGCTCAAGGACTCACTCCCTTTTCTCCTGATAGAAAAGACCAGGTTACTCAGGAATGAATGAATGGTTCATTAGCACTGTGGTGGAAAATGTGGATAGACTCAATGGCATAAAATGAAAATGAGGTGTTTCTGTTGGACAAATTTAGTCGTACAGGCGTTTGTCCACTGCCTCTCTGCTCATTTCTAAATGTTGAAAAAATTACAGCTAGACACATTTTTGAATGGTTTGGCGTTACACACAAAAGGTCTGGTCTTACATAGAAAGAAAAGGTTTAGTCTTACATGCAAAGAAAGTTTTATAGGATTATATTATGTGCTCTTAAGAAAGGGCCTGGTCTTGCATAAAAAGAAATGGTTTGGTCCTAAATAGAAATAAAATATGTGCTCTCATGTCTTACACAAATTATGTGGTCTTATACAGAATAAATTGGTTTAGTTTCTTTGTGAGAAATGGTGTGGTCTCACATAGAAAAAATAGTTTAGTCGTAAAATAAAAAGAAATGGTTTAGCCTTATATAGAGAGAAATGGTGCAATCATAGAGAGAAACTACTTGGACTAACTGCACTCACATGCTGTTTGGTTTAGACAGTTTAAATCTGAAGTGATTATTATTATTTTATGCTATGTGTCAAGTACTCAAAATGAAATAACTAATAGTGAGCATACATTTTGTTCTTTTCACTAATAAGGTCAAAATTTTGCCCGAAGGATTCGCTCCCCGTCCTCCAGTAAGAATAGAGTAGGTGCCTCATGAAAGAACGAGCCATTTGTACTACATGCTGCAGTGGTCTGTCCTTAAATTTAGCTCGAAAATGCAATAAACGTATCTCAGAAATACATCTCTAACATGTCTGACCCCCTGACACAGTGCTTGCAGAGTAACCATCCATTCCCCAATTGCATCACTTTTTTTTTTTTACCATATTTAAAACAGCAATGGCATTATCATCTAAATCATTTAAAGGTCAAGGCTTTCAGATGTAAATGTGAACGAGATACCTTAAGCCAATATGTATTCAGTTTGGTACCATAATGACAATTAAGTCTGCACATTAGTCTGGATTCACACAAAGAAAACCCCGAGACCAGCCTCATCTTGGTCCACCCAGGCTGATTTCATTATGGATGAGGCACCACAAGGAGATGACGATGACAGCAGAATGCTGCATACCAGCTTTTTCCCTTTCAGACTCCTTCAGCCCTCTCACTGCCCATCCAAAACAAGCCCATCCATACGCACATCATAGACATGATTACCCTCACTGCATAGCTCTCGTGAAAGGGCAAGGGTGTCATTGCTATCAATATAAATTGTATTGCTGTCAACAGAAAAATGTATTGATGTAATTTAGAATCAGAATCAGAATCTCTTTATTGTCATTGTAGCAGCTGTACAACAAAATCTGCTCCTTTGAATTTCGTTGTACAGCTGCTACAATTTACAATAAAGAGATTCTGAAGAGTCCATATCATGGAAAATTGAGTTCCACTCACTCTTTTCAAATGAAAGCCTCTGATGTGCAATCTAAATGTTGTTTCCAGATGTATCATTCACTCCCTCATCCCTGCCATCTCCAAAAACATTCTAAATTTGGCATTTTTTTCCCCCCCTGATGAGCGAGTCTGAAACAGCAGTTTTAAACACAATGTACCGTGGACAGTCCATTTCTGGTCCACTGTCTCTGCAGACTTTGCATGAGGCTTTTCAGTGAAGCTCTCGGGTTAAAAATGGGACACCTGTTCAGGCTGTCAAGGCTACATGACCATACATCAGGGCACTGAGGAACGCCACTGATGTAAAATCTAAATGTTGTATCCACATGTCTCATTCACTCCCTCATCCCTACCATCTCCAGAAACATTCTAATTCTGAAGAGGTGCGTCTGAAACAGCAGCTTTAAACACTTTAAACCAGTCCAGTCCGGTGAAAGGTCTATTTCTGATCCACTCTCTCTGTAGACTTTGTAAGAAGCATTTGAAGTGCTGGGGGGAAAAAGGCACACCTGTTCAGGCTGTCAAGGCTACATGACGATACCTCGCAGTAAAGAGAGAGAGAGAGAGAGAGAGAGAGAGAGGAAAGAGAGAAAAGTCTACGGGCGCTGCGTCACTGCTGAAGGTTTGGGGCTCAGCACGCCTCCTCCCCGCTCTGGGATATAAAAGCGCGCGTGCCAACTTCCCCCAGCCCAGAGAGTCTTGAGACTGGAGCGCAGTGGGCATCTCTCCTCCTCGGTCCATCCTGTCACTGGTTTCCTGTCCATTGCGCGTGGACCCGACCGATGCGCGCGAGGTGCGCGGCGGGCTCAGGGTGCTGAACTGTCTGGAGGGATGGACGCGAACGGGAGCCTGGCGGAGCGGCACTTGGCCAAGTTGCGCGCCTTGACGCAACTTCTATCCAACCACTCTGCGCCCTTCACGTTCAACGAGAGCGGCTCCGCGCCTCAGGAGGACCTGGACGTGAACACGGACGTGTACTCCAAGGTGCTGGTGACGGTCATCTACGTGCTGCTCTTCGTGGTGGGCTGCCTGGGCAACTCCATCACGCTGTACACGCTGCTGACCAAGAAGTCCCTGCAGAACCTGCAGAGCACGGTGCACTACCACCTGGCCAGCCTGGCCGTGTCCGACCTGCTGATCCTGGTGCTCAGCATGCCCATCGAGCTCTACAACTTCATCTGGGTGCACCACCCGTGGGCGTTCGGCCAGGCCGTGTGCAGGGGCTACCACTTCCTGCGGGACGGCTGCTCGTACGCCACGGCCTTCAACATCGCCAGCCTGAGCGCGGAGCGCTACATGGCCATCTGCCACCCGTTCAAGGCGAAGAGCGCCATGTCGCGCAGCCGCACCAAGAAGCTGATCGGCGGCATGTGGGCGGCAGCCTTCCTGCTGGCCACGCCGATGCTCTTCACCATGGGGCAGCGCACGATCGGGGGGGAGCCCATCTGCACCACCATCGTGTCCCCCGGAACCACCAAGACCGTTCTGCAGGTGAGGCAGGGTTTCTTACATTGCCTACTAATTGCACTGATGTAAAATATACACAATCAACAACAATATCCAATGGAAAGTAAGACAATGGCACATTAACAGGGAATAACTGTCAGTGCGTAAAGCCATTATCTCATGGGATAATCATGGGAAAAATAGTTCTACTCACTCTTTCCAGACGAACGCCTTTGACATGTGATCTAAAATTTGTTCTGCAGGTGAGGCAGGGTTTCTGAAACCCAGAGGGAGACCAGTTCTAGACAGTAAACAACAATACGCAACTCATAGCAAACAATGGCACCATAACAGAGACTAATTGTTTGTGCTTTAAGCCATTATCTCATTTTATTAAAGGGCCCGTATCATGAAAAACAGACTTCCACTCACTCTTTTCTAATCAAAGCTTTTGATGTATAATCTAAATTTGTTCAACAGGTGAGGCAGGGTTTATGAAACTGCATAATAATTACAATGATGTAATATAAACACAGAGAAAGACTAGTTATGGACAGTAAACATGAATAGTAAACAATGGCACAGTAACAGGGACTAGTTGTCTGGCCATTAAGCCATTTTATTATTTTATTAAAGGGCCCATATTATATCTACTTGCTCTTTCCAGACAAAAACCTTTGATGTGTAATCTAAAATTTGTTCTGCTGCTGAGGCAGGGTTTCTGTAACTGCCTATTAATTACAATAACGTAATATAAAAACAGAGGGAGGCCAATTATAGACAGTAAACAACAGTGAGCAATACATTGTAAACAATGGCACAGTAACAGGGACTAATTGTCAGTGCTTTAAGCCATTATTTTATTAAAGGGTCCATTTTGTGGAAAATGGACTTCCACTCACTCTTTTCTAATGAGAGCCTTGGATGTATAATCTAAATTTGTTCAGGTAAGGCAGGGTTTATGAAACTGCATACTAATTCCAATGATGCAATGTAAACACAGAGGCAGACTAGTTATGGAGAGTAAACAACAATGAGCAATTTATAGTAAACAATGGAGCAGTAACAGCGACTAGTTGTCAGTCCTTTAAGCCATTATACCAATTTATTGAAGAGCCCATATCATGAAAAAAGGGAATTTAATTCACTCCTTTCCAGTGAAAACCTTTGATGTATGACCTAAATTTGTTCTGCAGGTGAGGCAGGGTTTATGAAACTGCATACTAATTTGTATAAAATGGTCATTTTTAAAATTCTTATTTGGATGTTCCTTTTTGCATGTGAGATTAAAGTCTATAACTGACGGACTCTGCATTAAGCATTCCTCTCACTTGGTGAAACAGGGCTGTTTAACAGCGCCCACCTGTTGCTCACACACACGCTGGCTAGACTGCAGTGCAGCTCCAAACCAAAAATAAGGACTCCGAATTCTGAACCCTTCTTTATATCTGTGGACAAAGCAGTGAGACTGACTGTCTCTACATCTGAGAAATCATCCAGTGGTCCTAATGCTACTTTAGTATTGGAGACAGAGTCACTGAGAAAAGGACAGAGGCTTGGTGTTGGCTAATACTGTGTGTGTGTGTGTGTGTGTGTGTGTGTGTGTGTGTGTGTGTGTGTGG
>JBBPCX010000141.1:811389-822826 GCA_037974365.1 Hydrocynus forskahlii | reverse complement strand
CTTTAATGAGAAGTGTGTGTGTTTGTGTGTGTGTGTGTGTGTGTGTGTGTGTGTGTGTGTGTGTGTGTGTGTGTGTGTGTGTGTGCGTGTGTGTTTGTACTTTTTCAGGACAAAAATGCCCAGTAGGAAGAAAAATAGAATTGATCTACCTTGTGAGGCCTAGCAATATAGTCCTCACAAGATATGATATTTTATTTTTACAAAAGCTACATGTTTCATTTTCTTAAAGTGACAGGACCAATTTATAGTGAGGTGATAGTTAAGGGTTAGGTTTAATGTTAGCTAAGTGTTTTACATATAAAAATGTAATGTACATAAATATGTAATATGTACATATATGCAGTACCTATGATATGTATGTATATGCCTGATTCTGTGTATGTTTTCTCTGTAGATTCCTGTGTTAGTGACTTCCTTCTCACACATCAAGTCTTCACACCATCTGCACAGCTCTGCCCTGCCCTTCAGCATCAATATCCATTCACGTCTTCTGTTTAGTTTTATCCTAATTATCCTCCACTGGTTCTGACTACTTTTCACAGCTCTCAGAGTCTTGGCCTACAGCCTGTTCATGGGTCTGTTACTGTGGCGTAATGTTCATCGTGCAGCACAAATATGATTTAAACTTGTGACTGAACTGTGTTTTCGAGCAACATGATTTTTCCGTGAATGGCTCCTTGGAGCCCGAATGAAATGAGTTCATCCTTAACCCCTGCTGCACCTACCACACTGAGCCCTCAGAAGGCTCTGAGCTGGAAAAGGCTGCCTACGCTCTCAACACCAAGCAGAAGATTGTGAAACTTGTGGGTCAGTGGGTGGCGCTCTGCGGCCCACTGCTGAAGGAGGACCCCGTGGCCTTCCAGTTCCTGGAGGTGTGTTTAGCCTTTAGTGATTGCATTACAATGGTAACTCCACGGTTATGGCATTGAATGCTGCTACTTCTAAGCCTATTGTTCAGCAGAAGTTAAGCTTTTTTGGTTTGTTAATTTAATCTTGATAAGTCATTTAAAGATACCGATTATATAAGAGTTAATGTGACACATTATTTCTAAGACAGTAACATCTCTTGTCCAACTCAGCATGAAAATACAAGATCATTTTGTCAGGCTGTAATGGTAATGACACCTGTACACTATATTATGACATTTTTACCCATACTCAATGCAAAACATATGGGGTGCCATTTGTAAAAACAGCTTAACACATTTAGAGGTGTCATTTTTTCATCATTTAGCGCAATTTTCACACATTTAGAGCTAAATGTGTTCAAAAAACAGTGTTACGTTGTTGCATGAATGGTAAATGTTCAATTTAAATGTTAAATATATATCTAAATGTTAAATCTAAATCTAAATGTTAAACCTTAAATCTATATTTTAAATCTATATCAAAATGTTAAATCTATATCTAAATGATAAATCTTAAATCTAAATGATAAATCTTAAATCTAAATGTTAAATCTATATCAAATTTCTTAAATCTATATCTAAATGTTAAATCTTAAATCTAAATGTTGCGCTCTAAATGTGGGATTTAAATCTAGCACTTTTACAAACGGCGACTCTAAATGTGGGATTTTTGAGCTCTAAATGTTTAGAAGATATGCTAATTGGCCATGCCCCGTGATTACAATGGGCTGTTACTTAGAAGGGGGCTGGACTGCATGCTGTGATTTCCCCTCACCAACATGGAGGATTTGCCTTAAATTAGATAAAAAAATCTAAATGTTAAATATGAAAAATATATCTCGCACTCTAAATGTGAAACTTCACAGTTAGATAGGGCTCGGTGAGGCCTTTCCAACGACCCCATGTTTGCCATAATAGCCCCCGGCGATCCTGAGTTATTCATTTATGAGCGCATTTAAAGGCACGTCTGTCTTTAAATGCGCTCCGGGTTTAACGGTGCATTTTGCCCCGTAGCTCGGTCGGATAAAAGCCTAGCGCCACAAAATTTTACAGGAACCCTCAGCTCCCCCAGACCTATCAAACATGACCGGTGGCGAAGCTCTCCTCCCCGGGGAGCGCGAAATATATGTTTCACATTTAGAGCGCAAGATTTATTTTTCACATTTAGAGTGCAAGATATATTTTTCATATTAAACATTTAGATTTAAGATCATTTAAGGCAAATCCTCCATGTTGGTGAGGGGATATCACAGCACGCGGTCCAGCCCCCTTCTAAGTAACAGCCAATTGTAATCATGGGGCGTGGCCAATTAGAATATCTTCTTAACATTTAGAGCTCAACATTTAGAGCTCAAAAATGCCACATTTAGAGTCGGCATTTGTAAAAGTGCTAGATTTAAATCCCACATTTAGAGCGCAATATTTAGATTTAAGATTTAACATTTAGATATATATTTAATTTGAGGACATAATGTTTTATACTTTGCTTGGGACAGAACCTGAGAGAAGAAATGCTTGGTGACTCAAGACTCTCAAGCATGCTAAAAGAACAGCTGAGAGACAGGCGGAAAAACAGAGTGTAAGTAGCACACACATTTCACTCTAATATTAAGAATGGGTTTTGGTGCTGGCACCATTTTATGCCACCATCTTAGTATGTTCACATTCTAAGATGGTGAGAAGATCACATTCTAATTCAGGGCATTTATTAACGTATGCCATTCAAAACTTGTCTGTCCTAGACCTTGGCTTGCCCTCACACATACCTTACACACTTCTGCATCTACTGCAAAGTCAGCAATAGCTAGATGTACTTCATAATCTTAACATTTACAGTCTCATATCCATTCTCCTTGCAGGCCGGAGAATGGATGCCAAACACTGGTGAAGGTGAGTTCTATTCCATCTCCAGGAAAGCTGCAGAGATAAGAGTCCAAACAATACAGCCTCATTGAACACAATGAGAACATGGCATGATAAATGTACTAACCACTGGAAAAGTCAACAGATTAAAGCTTTCCTGGATAAACCTGCAGAACAAAAAAAAACAGAGCATGATTATCTGATTGTGCAGTGAACTCACTGAGCTTTTAGCGCCGGAATAAGTTGTCAGGTTGTCCATTTTTTTGTAATTGTGCTATTAATTTAATTCTTGGAAGTCTCTATTAAGTAATTGCATGGTTAATTATATTGTGTGCTGTCTATTGTTATATTCTGTTTTGTAATTACATGTATAATCATATTTTGAGCAAAGAATCACATATATGTAAGGAACTACAAATTGCAATGGAGAACCTTGACTACTAGATCTAGGCATTCAGTCTGGCCCATAAATAGCAATACATGACCAAAAAATGTTGACATAATTCACATTGACTGTTATGCTGATTTCTGCTTGGGTCCCTGTGGGATCTTACATGAAGAAGTACTTTATGTAACTGAGACCAGCTGGTTAGGTGTCAGTGATATATTTACACTTACAGAGGCCAAGAATTACATTTTCCTTCACAGAATTTGTGCCATCTATTGTAAATTAAAACTTCATTGGTTGATTCCACTGTCAGTTTCTAATGTTAGCTTTACACATTAGGCCTTCCAGTGCTTGAAAGTCTCACTAATGGGAGCCAGCTTCATTGTATCTGCCTAGATATCACTGAGAGCCAAAAATCTCTCCTATGCAAAAAGAGACTGTACAAAATGAATAGTTGGAATAGTTTTCTCTCTGCAGAATGTTCAGCAAAAAGACAACAGAAAGGCTACAGTAACTTTTCATCAAAATCTAAAAAATATCCTTTTCTACATACAACCACAAATGTGATATAACTTCTCTTTGTTTGGGTGCGCTAAGAGAGATAAATAATTACATTTCCAAAAAAATTGTTTTCTATGGTTAAATGTAGATGATGTTAGAGAGGCCTGTAGCTGCATCCATTTGAATAGTTTCTGCATACCAGACCAACCTGTTCCTATCTCAATCCTCACATTCCAGTGATGAGAAGGGTTGCAACTTCGTAGCACCCCCCTTTCCAATCACCATCAATCTGTCACACTCGAGATGAAAGGCATGAAGGCACAGAGGCTTTTCTAGTGATTTGTAGTCTCATTGACAGCACATCCTTTTTAAGAGTATTTGTATTGTGTTTAAGGCTGTTGAAAAACACTGCAAACATCTTCTCAACAGCGTCTTCTCTGATTTCTAGGCGAGTCAGAAATTTGATTGGTTTGCTGCTTATGAGGAGCCCGTCGGGAAGTGTCAAGCAATCAAAGCCCAGGACAAAGGTCTGTGCTATTGTTATTTCTATTTTGTCATAGCGTGTCACATACAATACAAACAATACAAATGTTTTGATGTGCTTGCAGTCTTGTATGAGATTTTCAAACCGGACCACAGTGCTGTGACCCTGATGCTGCCTGTAAACTCCTCAGTGCAGGACATCATGTCTGTTCTAGTGAATCCAGGAGGAGACCATGTACTGGTCAAAATGAACTCTTCAGGAGGTGGGGATGACACTTTGACACTTATGTCCTGTGGGGTCATACTTCATTATTTTCCTCTCATATCAATTTACAATACCTTGCCAATTGCCAATTAGCAATTACCAATAAACAATACCTTACCAAATGTAATTTTATGCTTTACATTTCATAATAATGGTGATTATTCACACTGGTTAATTCAAAGTAGTCAAGCAATATAAAACAAGAGGGAGTATGTTATCTCAAACAACATCGACTGTGTTCACAGACTTGAGCCGACAGTCATGATGTGATTTGTGATAAGACAACCTTTAGTCTACATAACAGTTTTGCAGTAATGATGTCAGGCAAAATGAAATAAACACTGAAAGACTGTGTTGTTATATCTGCTAAAATAATATGGAAAACTAGAAAAAATAAAAAAGAATAAGTCTGAATAATTTACTTAAGGAGTTGATGTAGGTAGTGTGTAGCAGAGATGTTTACTTTAGATGTTCATCTTTATGTTTGTTGTTTTATAAGTTTTCATTCTGAAAGCCCTACAGTACACACTGTACAGGGTTCAGCCTTGACTTATGGTGGGTGCATTGACTGATATGAACAAATAAAAAAGTATTGCTTGGTTTCTTTCGCTTTCATGTATTTACACAAAAACAAAGAAATCTTATCAATATATTAATCTAAAACCAAACATTCCACAACTTTCTTAGATTAGCAAGAATAGCAGACCTTCCAAACAACAATCTTAAGGGTTTAAAGAGCCCAGGTCCCTGCACCTATTGCTGTTCCTGCTTTAAGACTTCACTTCAAATAAGAAGAGCTTGTTAAAAAGCAGCTTAATCAGATCAAATGTGTTGGGAGACGTGTTGATCTTTCTGGATCTATCTATAAGCTTCCAGGCATAGTTATTTTCTACACAGTACATTTTGTTTTGTTTCCAACTTTGTAGACACAGAATGGCTATAGCAGTAGTGACTGACAACTATGTAACCTAATGTAAGTGTTAATGATTGTTAGTTGAAAGGCCATCCCTGTACTTCCTAAACAACTGCACTACTCTTTGTCTTTCAGATCGAGTTCAACTTAAGCTGGATGCAACAGCTGTTTCCACGTCTCTGGGGCTGAACGAAAGGCTCTTCCTGTGCACTGTCTCCGAGGTGGAGCAGCTGGTGAGTGGCTTTTTCATCAGGAGCCTCTCCAGTGTGCAAGTGGCTCTCTCTGGGTGGCAGCAGCCAAGACTGCAAATGTCATTGGTTCGAATCCGGGTCCTGGCCTTGTGCATGTTCTCCTCATGATGGTGTGGGTTTCCTCCGGGATCTCCCGTTTCTCCCACAGTCCAAAGACATGTGTCAGGTGAATTGGGGGTTCTAAATTGACTGTGTGTTTGTGCGCGTCTTGTCCCGTGTCCATTGGCCCTGGTATAGGCTCCAGCTAGTAAAGATTAAGCGATTACAGAAAATTAATAAATGTAAACAATGTGATCTTCTTAAGATTTTTTAGCAATAATTGAAATATGTAGGATTTTTAGCATACTTTAATAGTGATTTCAGTTAAAACAACGCAGTTTTTTTCTTATTGTGTCTATGCTTGTTCTGTCACAGCGCATCCAAAAAAATAATAAATAGTAATATAATACTGTGGCATGCAATGAGAGAGAATGCGAGGACACTCTGAGTTCTCAAAGTAGCAGTCTTTTATTTTATTGCTCCACAGTTTCCAAATATGCACACATGTCAAAGTACACTGTAGCCCCAACTGGCATGGCTCAGCATTACACCCAATTTCAACACACACCCTGTTTCTCCTCTCTCACTACCCTCCTGTCCCCAACAATCCGGAGGATGGTGACAGACGAGAAAGGGCTCAAACCACACAAAACAACACATTTAAACACACAACATGACACATAAGAACAGAGGAAAACACATAAACAACACAACCCCACCCAAATGTCCCCAAAAACACAAACAGACAGACCAACTGGCCACTTTGCTGTCCCACAAAGGCTCATGGGAGCCAGTGTGCCTGCCGGCTCGTCACAGTAAAAAGAAAATACACACTGAGACACACTGAGCCTCAAGGTAAATGGGGGGAAGAGTGAGGCTAGGCTAGAGTAGACAACAGGAAGACAATAGCCGAAGACAAATAGTCAAAAAGCTAATGGTTATGCTATGGTAATGCTAACTGCTATTGCTAATTGCTATTACTAAACGAGCAAAAACAGCAACCAGACATTTCAAACAAAAGCCATAGTATACAGTCACAAGATATGAACATAAAACGAAAGGAAAAGACAAAGAGATGTCTAGACCAGCAAGACAAAGCACTAAGGATCTAACATACAAAGAACTAAGTCTAAGCTGAACAAATAAGAAGAATATAATATGACATGACATGAATAAGATATGAAGGAACAAAACAGAAACTGAACATCTAGACTCAAAGAAACAAACATAGACCATACCTGAACAATAAATGCTAAAACAACAGGACACGGTTGGGGAACACCACTAGAATCGTGGGACTAGGAACGACATAAGACTGAGAAATACAAGAGGGCCGAGCTACAAAATGAACAAACACATGGAAGGAACTGGAGAAGAGATGGAGAGCAGCAAAACAGGCAAAGAAAACATAAATAAAAGGTGAACAAGAACGAGAGAAAAAATGCTACCCTGGGGGCGTTACTGTGCCACAGTAATATAAATTTAGAATAACAGAGAAATGACATTGGAAAGTAAATGACATTCTGAGAAGCCATGGTTTGTTGTCAAGTTCAGTTTGCCTATCGCCTTTTGTACTGAAGCCTCATGGTGAGAGTGGCTCTCTGGTGTGTTTGTGTGTGTCAGACTCCTCTCAAGGAGCAGCTTGGTCCAGAGCAGAACACCATGGACACTCTGGAGCAGATGTGCTCCAAGGACATCGCCAGCCAGCTGACCAACAACGACTGGGAGCTTTTCACGGCCATGCATGAGGTTACGGCCCTGGCTTTACATCATTTACTGTGATCAGTATATGTAACCTGGGTCACTCTTTATATAATTGTCTTTGAACCGTGTGTCGGTAGTGAGTGCTTTGATAAGTTTGATTATTTATTGTGATCATATCAGTAACAAAAAGCATTAGACGCATACTGATTATTTAACCGACCGGTCATTCAGGTCTTTAACCTTACTTGGAGGAAAAAAAACAAAAAGTATGAGCAAGAGGTTGTCATTCAAGCACGTATCCATTCTGTCTGAGATGCGTCTTATCAGATATGAAGCATCAGAGACAGAGTGACTCAGGAAGAAAAATGCCTCACTGGCGGCCTGCTGTCACCTCCTGTGCTCAAGCACCTGCCTTATCTGACGAGTAGCAGAAGACACACGTCATCCACGCCTGGATATTAGTCAAAACATAGGAAAAAGTTATTGAATTAACTAGGAAATTAGTCAATATATAGGGAAAAAGTCTAAATTTACCAAATCATTTCAGCATGATTAATTATCATAGTTTTGAATTTAATTTGCCTTACTTTTACAATAAGTATGTCGATGTAATATAGTCTTCACACTGAAATGTATAAAATACAAAAATAGCTATCAATGTTTATCCAAGCATTCAGGTGTGCTGTTTCACTTTCAGTGTCATGAAAGGACAGATAAACAAGTCTGTTTGCTTTTCTAAAGGTATGAGCCTTCGAGGAGAGGATCTAGGTCTTAATCTGAAGCACTGTAAATGCTGGAAAATATCCAGATCTAAACATTCTTTTTGCCACGGTTGTGCCACAGGTTGAACTGGTCTATTACGTTTTTGGCCGGCACAAGTTTCCAGGCTCCACCACTGCTAATCTGGAGAGGTTTGTGCGGCACTTCAATGAGGTGCAGTTCTGGGTGTTGACTGAACTCTGCCTGTGTGAGGACCTGATGAAGAGAGCCATGCTGCTCAAGAAGTTTATCAAGATTGCAGCTGTGTGAGTACTGTCATGAAATGCATAGCAGTAAATATTGTTAGTATCTTATGCTAGCTGTGGCATCTTCCTACTAATCTTCCAACTCAGAAGGTCCTTAAAGAAGTTCTAAATAGAGAAGTGCAACTTTCTACAGTATTCACAGCATGAGGTTTTCTGTTTTATAGAAGGGCCCGAACAAGAAAACTGGATAATATTAAATTAGATTTATCTGCATCAACCGAAATCCTGCTGATATAGCACCACAAAATTTTTTTTTTTTTGGTTGTTTGGTTTTTTAATGTTATATAGGAAAATCACATTCAGAAATACTGAGTCTACAACAACAAGACATACTGACACTAACAGCTACTAGCAACTCTCTTTGTGACTGCGTGAGTTTACAATCATATGAAAACTACATTTCAATAGCTGATTGTATCAGGTATCAGAATTTTGCCAGTGTCTAACTAGCCGGACTCACTGTCCTGTGTTATAAAGCAAACGTCACCCATGTCATTTACTAGCTACAGAGTAAATCTTACTGTTGACTGAGAAGGTTTCATGCCCAAAGTGGTGAAACGGCCTGTGTCAGAGAGTCAAACAAGAGCTGTGTAATCAGTCATGTGTCTTACGTAGTTACACCAGCCCACCTTTCCTCAGACTTTAGACTTAGAGTTGAACTTTATTCTCTGTAAGCACCAAAGTTCTACAAAGAGCATCTAAATAGTTTTTGAATTAAAATTTCTAGAGGCTGACTTGCTTCCAGATGGCATTTATGAGTAATTGTTCTATTTTGCTGACCAGTATAATTTGGCCTGAGCCAGCCCTACCCTGACACACTGCAGACCAAGCCGTAAATCTCCATACTGGGATTATTTAAGGCTGGCACACACCTATGAAGTCATTTGCACTCAACAGAGTGTTTGCACATTGACCTACTTCTTAAGTGATCCACGTGTGCATGGAGAAAAACCTTTGCTCTCACATTCCGGATGGTGAAAATATATTACATCTAGTCAATATATTTTCAGTTATGAGATTATTATATTATTATTAATGTTAAAGATTGTTATATTAACGTTAAATCGTCATTTATATTCTTAGAAAAATCTTCTAATGAAAAACATTAGACATAATGACCAGATTTAATTACATTACAAATGAAAACCAAAGGTTTAAAAACCTCTGAACCGACACTGCCTGATATACTAGTACACACACACTACCGCACCACTGGTACGACAGTTGGTAGCCTGGTGGTTGGGAAGTTGACCTTGTTATCAGAAGGTTGTGGGTTTGAATCCCAGGATTGGCAGTCGCACCACTGAGGTACCCTTGAGCACGGTACCGCCCCCCAGCACTGCTCCCCAGGCGCCGCTTTTTTAGGGTGTGGTGTGGTAACGCATGACACTTTACTACGATGTTGCTGTGATAATCATGGTTCATCACCCAAATAAAATCTGATGAGTGGTGGTCCTCTGGTGGTCACCCTTCACTGATGAACAGGCAAGCGTCCTCAGATGAGTCAATAATTGTAAATCTACAAAGTACTCTTTCATGCAGATTGATAAAATGTGTGAAAGGCAGTATCCAAGTTTATTAAAGCTTTTACTGACTTGTACATGATCTTTTCCATGACAGGTTGAAAGAGCAGAAAAATCTCAACTCATTCTTTGCAGTGATGTTCGGCCTGAGTAACAGTGCAGTGCAGAGACTCTGTAAGACGTGGGAGGTAAGTGATTGTGAATTATCTATGCAGAGCCTTCACCTTACAATTCAAGTCATGTTTGCAAACAGAAGTTGTAATCACTGTTCCAAATCACATTCTGTCATCTCCTTCTTATACATATATGCTGCATGTGATTTAACTATAATAAATGATCAGTGCATAGGTCAGTCACATCCTAACAACTGCTTATTCCGCTAATAATCCAGATTCTCGTTTACAGAGAGTGCCTAGCAAAACTAAAAGGATCTACTGTGCGTATGAGAGGTTACTGGTGAGTATAGCATTGATATAGTGTAAAGGTCTTACTTTTTATGATTTATACACTTTTATGACCTATCATGGCATTGTCATGACATTCATGTGGTTCTTTTGTGCAGGATCCATCCCGCAATCACAGAGCGTACAGGCTCGCTGTGGCCAAACTCAACCCACCATATATCCCCTTCATGCCACTGCTGCTGAAAGGTACTTTCCACATTTCATTCAACACTTGAACATTGATCTTTAATAAAAAGGCTAAACCAAAATCTAAACCAAATGAATCTCTTTATAGATATGACATTTATTCATGAAGGAAACAAGAATTACACAGATGGTCTGGTTAACTTTGAGAAAATGGTGAGATTTTTGCAAATAATTTTACAGCAGTTATTTTGAAGTCCTTTACCTTAATTATTATCCTTTTTTATTACTGTCAATTAGAAAACCATTATAACTTCCCACTTTTATTGTGACTGTGCTTAGCGTATGATTGCCAAGACGGTGAAGACAGTTCGAGGATGTAGAAGCCAACCATATGGTAGGATTGTGCCACCTAGTGGTAGCCACTGTACACTGCAAGCTTTTGGAGCACAATGTGAAAATGCTTTTTTGAGAGCATGAAAACAGCAGCAGAGCCTTTGTATCTGACTTTTTGTCCTTTTTTTTTTTAATAGTGCCTTCTTCACCACAAAAAGGCCTGACAGAACGCATGTTCCTAGAGGCTCCTGCAATACGAATATCTACATGTAAGACAAAAATGTATACTTCACAACAATTTTACATTTCACTGTTGTAAGAACTTCCATCTCAGAAAAGGTCACTCTTGGAAAATGGGGGGAAGGAAGAATGCTAAGTTTAACATTTTATTCGAAGTACTCTTGGACCATGTCTATATCTCTCCATTCATCATGAAATGGTCACAGTAAGGGACAGCTGACTCAAGTTGGAAAAATTTAATAAGAATGTTTTTATAGAAGTTAATGGAAATAGATGTTTTGATACGGGAAGATATGCGAGACGCAACCATGGCAGACTGAAAACGTGCATTCCACATAATTTACACACACACACACACACACATACATATATATATATATACATATATATATATATATATATACACACATA
>JBBPCX010000141.1:782735-802825 GCA_037974365.1 Hydrocynus forskahlii | reverse complement strand
CATTGTTTTCCTATTTTAAAGTGCATTCTTGTCCTTATTTCCCATGCCTTTTTCAGATTCTGACCAGTCCTTGACGTTACGCAGCGTTGCCAACATAAGACACTACATCCAGAACCTCAAAGTCATTGACAACCAGAAGAAACTGACTCAGCTTTCCAGAGCCTTAGAGCACTGAAGTTCAAACCTACTTGTTCTTCCACCATACTGGAAGAGGACCTCAATTCAGTTTTTTTTGGCCATGATAACCACAAGCTTGGTTGATTGATCAGAAGAGACTCACCCAAGGAGGACCAGACTGTTTACCCTAAAGGAAAATTTGAGCTCTAAGAAGGCATTCATGTCAATATGACTGTGGAGCTAACTGACCTCTGATGTCAACAGAAATGTCCTCTGCTTTGACAGCTGCACTTATGTATCTAGCTGCATGTATCTTAACTGACCCATTGTACCAGTGGCATTAGCTCTTGTAAAGGAGGCTGCAGTATACTTCACTCCAAGAGGCCAATAAAATTGTACAGACTTTAACCCCTGCTGTAGACAGTTTAAGTGCTATGAAAAGAGGTTTTTGTAGATTATGATAAAGTATCAAATGTATTTCATATAAAATGTATAATTTTATTTTTGCTAAATAAATTATTGATATTGTTTATAAGAATGTTTCTGAACATTAAAAACACATATTGCAACATTTGCAATCATGCTAAATACTCCAGTACTTTTACCACAAAGAACAACACTGCTTATACAAAAAAATGGGATGATTTATTTGAATTCTCCCCAATATGGGGCGAGCTACCTTTGTCAAATCAGAGTTTCCGCTGAAAATTAAAAATTCTCCTTGCCAAATTATATTTACAACTTTAAAAAAATCAAGAGAAAAACAAAATGGGACAAGGGGGGTAGATATAACCAGTGCTCCCTCCTGTAAAAAAATCTGGAGGTATAAATAAATGTTTGAAACAGAATAAGAACAAATCAACTCAAATATTCAAAAGAGTTTCAAATCACTGCAAGGCACGGTACTTCTCTAAAACATCTTATTCAGACAAAACCACCAAAGACTGTCAGTCAAGACATGACATACTACACAAATACACAGCATCTTAACCATTTTACGACTCGCTCAACCAGCAGTGAGAGAGAATGGTGTACTTTGTCATTTGCTGAGACCAAAAGCTGTGAAGGCTCAAACTTATTTTGTGATCTATTTCAATGTTTTGATATTTGATTTTTACAAATGACAGCCGCTACAAAATCTGTTCCTGATGGGCAATACTCAACCTAGTTCAACAGGTTGTTGTCTGTATGGAAACATTACTAAGAGTAAAAGAATTAATATACACAGTGACAAAAGGCAAAGGCAAAAATACAATAAGTTGAAAAGAAGAAACAACAACAGTATTGCACTTTACGTACAGATCCTAAGCCTTTCCCTATGCCCAGTAGTTTCCCCTAAATGCAATTTCTCTGTCCCTGAGCAACCACTTTGGCACCAGGCTCCATTCTGACGTACAGGAGCATTAGCATGCTTTGCTAACTTTGCATGTTTGCACGAGCGTGCTCGACAAGGGAAGACCACTGGGCAGAACCCTCTTTTTCTCTCACATCAACAGATACATACACATTTACACATGTAATCACAAAACCACACTCTTCAAAATAAAGGTTCCAGAAAGAGTTCTTTGAACCAAGAACCACTTTTGTTTGTCTAAAAACCTCTCGGTGGAAGAACCAGTTTTTGTAAATGATGCACAAGTGTGAAACCCCATTAATGTAACCCCCGTTTTTCCTAGAACTATACTTCCTGACGGATCACCACTTAGGAACCTTTATTTTAAGGCTGCACACACACTAGACAAAAATACACAAACAAAACATGACCTGTAATGGTATGTTTAACATTCAGTCCCTTAGTGAGACTGTTGCTTTGGACTGGAATTGTCCCTGGTTTGTGTGTAAACCACTCATTTCACAGGTGTGCCAGCTATTACACTTCGAGACCACCCCAATCCAACTTATACAGCGGCTTTCCTGCACTGTGTACGCCCCTCCAGCACAGACAGGAAGGCTTCCACATAGACAGCCAGCCACGGCTCCCACTCTCCGCTGGAAGGTCCAGCCCCAGCAGCTGGCCTTGCCCTGCTGTGTCTGAAGGGCAGGAGAGTGTTCGGTATATATCGGCAAAGCTCAGCTCTGCTTCAAGGCAATTCGCAAAGGTTTCACAGAATTGGCGTGATCCAGTCATGTCCCGGTTGACTTGTTAAACTCGGACAATCAGCAGGGCATGGACGGTCAAACTCAGAGAACATTTTTTTCTTCCCTGATTGGGTTTCTGAGTTCCTGTGAGCGTGACACACCTGAACTGAGCACTGCTGTTCCATCTTATCACCTGAGACAGACACCAACTTGGTATTTTTTTGGAGATACAGAGCAAAGAAACCAAAAAAAGACCTCCCAGTTCCTCTGAAACCTTCCGTCTATGATGAAAGACAAGCTGTGATGAAAGGCAAACAGAACAATACAAAAGAACACAGCAAAAAGTAAAAGTGAAAGTGATGAGGTCTTGCATGTGTGCTCATTTTACCTCATCATCAGGTAAATACGCATAAAATAAACAACTGCGTGAAAGTCTTTGGTTGTGTGTAAAATACTGCATTAAAACTCCCTAAATAATAAACTGGGGGTTTTTATAACCATGTTACTATTTAAAGGGAGTGAACAAAACTTGGACACTCGTTACTAGCACCAAAAAACTGTAAGAGAAACTGCAAACTGTTAAAATTGCATTTGAGTGCAGGGAGGGGAAAAAAGATTCTTTCTTAAGCAGAACATCCTGGACTTCAGTCCAGCTCTTTTCTTCCCTGGTCCTTCACTTTGGTTTAACCTACTCCTAAATATTGCCGGGTGTCCAGCTACTATTGGTGAACGAAATCCAAACCCACAGCAAAAACAAAAGACAACAAAAAGAAAATTTTAAAAGACATTCATTTGGCTTTGAGTCTTTAGGGTCTTTCCATCCAGTGCAGTGCAATGGAGATCCAGTGGTCTTTCCTCCTTCCTCTTCTACTGCAGTCTGGTCTTCTTTACACAGCAAGTAATCTTTCTGTTTAAATGTCTACTCATATATTCTTTGGTTTTCCTCAATAAATAGACCCAGGCCTGCTTAGGCCTCAGACGCAGCCTGAGGTTTCAGCTGGGCCTTCTCCATTGCAGTGCCAGGGGGGGTTCTCTTGAAGAATCCAAGCTAAAGGAAGGAGAGAATAAAGAGAAAGCTTAAAGTAAACATCAAATTTCCAGATCTTTTCTTTCTGTACTATGAAGTAAACAGCTGTGGCCAGAATAACAAGCTCACAGAAAGACCACATACTGTCCTAAATATGCCAGCCATATCATACTCTTTCATACACCGTATCATATCGCTATCCTACTTCATGGTACACTCACCTTGTATAGAACATAGATGAGCAATGCTAGCAGCAGAAGTCCAGCCAGTATAGCCAGAATGATGATCCATAAGGGCACATCATACTGACTGTCCGTTTTATTCCACACCACAGGGGTGACCACCTGAAAAGATAGCAGAACATTTACATTATGTTCAATACACCACACAAAAAATGAGAAAAGAATAGGACGTGCACTGAATGCTAAGTAACATAACACGCACACATGCTGCAGGAATCAAAATTACTTTTGCTTACCTTTTTAGCTCCACTTGGATTCTCCTTGGGTAAAATATCATACGGCATCTTTTCCACCTTGAAACTAGCCAAGCACTCCAGAATGAAATTCTTATACTTCTTCTGCAGGGAAATGAAAAGAAAGTCACATACCTCTAAATCTGCCCTGAACACAATAATGGTTAAGACAGACACCATCCAGTTTAGTCATTTACATTTCCAATACTGGCCCCGCAACCTTAATTATCTACCAATCTGACTTTTTCCCTCTCTTCAACAAGAAAATAGTTGACAGGACATTTGTCCGGATGCACTTTGAATCTGAAATGGCTCCCTACTTCCTCTGTAGTGCAGTCTGTAAGTTAGAAAATTTAGAGTTTCTACACACATACAGTGCACAACTTGTCAAGGTAGACTCTCCAACGGCTCTTTGTTGAACAGAATATACACTTGCATGCAGGAGCCTGTGTTTTAATTTGAGACAGCCTTGCTTTTCATCTATGATATGCAGGTCCTGACAAATATCTCTATCATATGTTGCTCAAAGTTTAGTTAAAGATTTACATGATGGTTCCTTTTTTCTGATATCCAGTGCAGTGGTTTTAATTGCACCGATACTGATGTAGAGTATCGCAGTGTTGTTGCTTGTTACTCTGGTGAGCAGTTTTTAAAAGACCAGGCAGTAAAAATGGACTAATATGAACAATAAGAATAATAATAAAAAAACGGTATTGCCTATCAAAGACTTTTTGACTTTTAAAAAATTTAAAACAAAAAAAGAAAAGGAAAGTTAGATTCAGAGGGACGAGAGGACTACCTGAAGTCAGCAAAAGCAGCAGGGTGCTGCCTGAGAGGCAGTGGGTGTGGCAGGTAAAGAGACAGAGAGGAAAAGGGTAGAGTGAGGACACTCTGGACGGTACATCACTGCTGAACTTAATAAGGTTACTGATGTATCCCACAGACCCAAACTGAACATCAGAACACCTTTGGCGTTGTAAAAGAGGCCAGAATCTAAACATATTGTCATGAAAATCGGCAGCTGACAACTTCAGATTGAACAAAAAATTACACTCTTTTATAATCAGGTAATCAAGTTCATTAGACAAAATGTGCCAGCTGTAGTGACGCCCAGGACCCCCAAAAGTAAAAAAACACTTGCAATTCCACTATGGGACACAAGGTGGTAGCACTGATTTATTTTTGTACTATGTATGGCTGGCTTCAGTTCTCACAAAATCCCTGGGACATTCCAATCCTATGAGAACTCGGCACTGGCAGTTAATGAATTTTCAATGCACTTACATACGTTTTGTTAAGTTCATGTTGCAGGGAGCATGTAAGGCCCTACTCAAAAGATCTCCTGTTCAGAGATGTAGTCTGAGTCTCTCTCTCTCTCTCTCACACGCACACACGCACGCATGCATTCATTATACTGAATCCCTAGCAGGCAAAATACTATGGCTCCATATTACCTCTAACATTCAGTCAAAGCAATCATGAGGCTGATCTTGAGTGGTCAACCATTTTAGAATTTTAGAATCTGAAATGTGGCAGACGAATGGCTTTCGCATGGACAGAGGCCACCCACGGTACAATATTTGACAACAGCAGAAACTGTAATGATCATAAGCTTAAGGATGAAACTTACCGCAATGAATGTTTCGGCCCAAAGACGAGAGCGCACTTCCAGAATGGCACTGGTTCCTTTATCCAACACACCCACACTGCACTGCAGGGTCCAGCACTCAACATTGGAGCAGGACTAACCCATATACAGTCAAAAGAGAAAAGGGGTGGAAATGGAGGGTTACAAAGACTGAAATTCAGGGCATGATTCATGGCAGTAATGATAAAGATGAATGGGTTTTTCCCCCTAGTCTGCTCTTGAGAAAGGAGTTCTTTCATTGCTATGTTTATTCTCATTTTGAGCAACAGTTCTGTAAAAGCAGGCCCATAAAATCTGTGTTCATTACATAGATCAGGGTCATGAGCAAAGATTATTCCTGGCAGGAACGATCGACGAAAGTGCAAGCACAACCATTTTTCAGGATTTTCCCCAGCAAACCAAGCTCATTAAAAAACATTAATTAAAAAGGCAAGAGTAAATATGTCAAAGAGGAGTCAGCTGAAGGGAGAGGGAAGGAACCATGAGACTGATGATAGCATTACAGGCCAAGAGCAGTGACAAAAGGCTCAATGTTAGGCTCCTTGCACAAGGGCTGCTTCAAATTAGCTCAAGTCACAGGACTATAAAACACTGGCTGCAGTTGCTGCTAGTCAAATTATGGACCCACCACTGAACTCCCACCAAGCTCTCTGGCTTTTACAAGTTCGCCCCATCCTCCTCTTTTCATTGCATCCTCATAATGTGAGGTCGATTCGATCACAGTGCCGAGATGATGTTGCACACAGCCTTGTCCAGGTTGCATTATAGTGATTCTGAAAAGGCACTCCAACCACTGTCCTAAAGGGCAAACCGTCTATACAAGTAGGGCAAAGGGGAAAGAACTGGACCATTTCCTCTCAACTGAGTGGTGGCCCCAGGCACAGAAACAGGCTGTGTTGCACTGTTCCTAAATGGCCTTCTTGATGCCTTAACTCACATTCAGGGTGTACAGAAATGAATGAAAATAAGTATAATAAGGAAGAACAGAAAATCTCTCCCCTGAAATACTATGAAACAGGCACGTTCTGAGTAGTATGTAATTTGGGCAATAAAATTGACTGATTTTCAGATGTATCAAGTTTACTCGTTTCTAGAGTAAGATTTGAGGTCATCGGTTTATTTATAAATATCTTGTATTTTATTAAAGACCAAGGCAATTAAGTTTTTACTGTTTATTTGAATTTAGGAAAACTGACAATTGAGTGCTGACAAACATTTGACAACGCAAAAACACAGCAGTTAGTGAAGCTAAAAACACTTCGTCGGTTTCGTTATAACCACCATTATCGCTATTTAAAATCTTTGCTCCTTGGAATCATGAGGGATGATAAATGAAGGTACTTGAGCATGACAGGCAGCAAGACAAAGCCTTCAGTGATTCAGTGAGATTCAGAGGACTACCTGAAGTCAGCAAAAGCAGCAGGCTGCTGCCTGAGAGGCAGTGGGTGTGGCAGGTAAAGAGACAGAGAGGAAAAGGGTAGAGTGAGGACACCCTAGATGGTACATCACTGCTGAACTTAATGAGGTTACTGACGTATCTCACAGGCCCAAACTGAGCCATCAGAACGCCTTTTCAAGTTGGCCAGTCAGCCGGAGCAGATCTTTGACCCCTAAAAACCCGGTTCAGTTCATTACATTAGTTAATGGCCTAGTCTTATGGGTTCATTTAGAGGTGGCTCCTATTTGGGCATTTCCCTCATATGCTTACCCTAAACACCTGTGACTGCACAGTAGAGGAACAACATACTCCATGCATAGGATTCTCACCAAGAGAACATGCCAGAGTCTAATCTCCATCTGCTGCAGCTGTACCAGCTGTACTGTCCATGAGAATTTTCGTTTCCTTGTACTTACAAAAAAAAACTGAAAATCTACTCATGCAAAACATGATGGAAGCCAGCAGGAAGGTGATTTAATATGAGGAAACTGGGGAAAAAAACTAATTACAGTCAAATGCAAAAGTTTGAACACCTCCTGTCAACTGACATTCAAATGGCACATTTTGATTTCCTAAAATAATTTAACACATTCTGAGGTAAATTTGGGTCATGAAGTGCATTAAAATCTTTTCTCTGTAAGGTATGTGTACTCATTTTCACTTAGAGAACCAACAAAACATTTGACCAGGGGCCCTCAAACTTAATAACTGTAAATAATAAGGCTGCAATTTAATAGTTTAGATGTTTTTTGCCCCTCGTTTCTACTCCTCATCTTGTTTTACTGTGTATGATTTATATGCATAAGATCTCACCAGGTTTGTCAGTTCTGCCAGCTCTCCCTTGTGTATTTCCCGCTTTTCAATGTGGTGCTTCTGGTTTAGTAAGGGAGGCTTCTCTGTGGATGACTTCTGAAGCTGAAAAAGGACAGAAAAAAAAGAGAGCAGGAAGGGAAAAAGAGAAAATTAAGTGGAAATTCACCACCCATCTGGGTAATCAAGACACTGACCTCACTGCTAAATGAGTACCACCCATTGCCTCAACATGGACAGCAGTCAAAGGGAGGAACTCTCACATGTAGCCTCTTTCCACTCCAGCATTATTATACACTCTTCAAAACCAGACACCAAATCCCAAATACAGACTCCGTAAGATAATAAACTAATACATCCTTCACAAAGAAGAGTTTTGCTTTTTTCCAGATGCTACAGTTTTCCTAGGTGAGTGACCACACTGGAGAGTTCACCCAGGCATGAAGCCCATCAAAAAAAGCACAGCCGCTGAGACAGAATGACAGCACAGTGATGGGACTTAGACGAAGCACATGTTTATATAGGTACAGAAGTGGTGCACCAAATAGATGACTGTTTATCCATACAGAATCACGGCGGGGCTGGGTCATATTAAAGTGCCACAGGAGGATCAAAGCATAGTTCACTGTCCTTGGTGGGTGTGTAGGGGGAACAGAGTGGGAGGTGCTGCAAGCTGTAGTAGAGCTTTAGTACCTACATTTCTGAAACATGTGTGTATGGGCGTGTGTTTGTGATTGAAGATGTCCCACAAGTTTTGATTCACTTACTCATTAACAGACTCTTCTTCGGAGCACATCTGAAGTGTGCTCAGCGGGCACTTATCTCATATAAACCCTGCTTATGTATGAATGTGTGCATGCATGCACACATACATACATACATACATAATGCCGCTACGGATGTGTCAGTAACAGTATAAAACGTACTAGCGCACTAGCAGTTCACAGCTTTACACTATTCTCTATATGACCCTCAATGTAATTTGTAGATAATTTTACTGGTTGATTCAGACTGAGTAAAGTATTTGTGTAGTTTCCCCCAAATTATCAGAGATAACAAAAACCCTAAAAGCACAGCAGATATTCTCATACTCAGCATGTACCACACTCAGTAGCAATAACACGGTGCATTACATTACTAATGTGTGATGTCTATTTGAAAAGGACTACTATCCCTGATTTAGGATTGGGTCAGCATATAATTATTACATATTATTACTCATCTGATATATAGGCCAGAGTTGCTTACCTTCAGGTTCATTTGATTGACTACCCCGTGCGTGGTGCAGTTGACAGGCCCTTTAGTGGTGACCACCAGTGGGTACATGAACTTATGGCCATGCATACTCATAGGACACTTGAGCTGGAGGAGTGTGTGACTAATACGGCTAGGACCATTATTCACCAACTGCAGGGGGTATGCGACAGAGAGAGAGAGAGAGACAGAGAGAGAGAGAGAGACAGAGAGAGAGAGAGAGAGAGAGACAGAGAGAGAGACAGAGAGAGAGAGACAAAGAGAGAGACAGAGAGAGACAGAGAGAGAGACAGAGAGAGAGAGAGAGAGACAGACAGAGAGAGAGAGACAGAGAGGGAGATAGACAGAGTGAGAGAATGCATTCAAGGGGTTAATGCTAAAATTTGGCTTCGCGATTACATGTTTATAAAACGACGGTGGCTGCATTGCACATAATTACAAAACTCCGACAAAGATTTGTGCTTGCACTTTTTTTCTAAGGAGACTACTCAGGTGTTTTTTTTAAATGTCAGTCTATACACTGCAAGATGATGATTTAGCATCTTGTTCTGTTTAAGTACAGTGAAGCTCATGAGGTCACCGTCCATAGAAACCTCCATGCTGGCTGAAATGTTTCCCCAACTTTGAAGCCATGGACAGAGGAATCTTCTCTATAAAGAAGGATGACGGGCCTCTCTGGCCCCCAGGCTGGCTGCGGGACACAGCGGGAGTTTGTACCTCATAGATGTGCTCCACTAGAGGCCCAACTTCCTGCTCCATGGCCACATTCTTGATCACTCTCCAGTTCGGAAGCGGGAAGAAGACCTTATCAGGTCGGGACACACTTTACGAGGGGGGTGGGTGAGAGAAAGAGGGAGAGGGAGAGAGAGAGAGGGGTGGGTTGAAAGAGAGGGTGGAGAGTGGGAGTGAGAGAGAGAGGAAGAGAGAAAGAGAGAGAGAGAGAAAAATGAGCAAGCACTGGAGACAACTTTCCATCAAACATTCCAAAACAGTAAAGAGTAAGAAACAAATTGTTCCTGCAGTGCTAACTTACCCCTGTAAAAGAACACTGGCCTTCACCACCACCTCCAACTTGTAGGGAACAACCTCACTCTGGGAGTTATTCTCATTTTTGCTGTAAACAGTGACAGCACAGAGAGGAAGAGACAAAGAAAAAGGGGCGTGAAGGTGAGAAAAAAAAGAAAAGTGATGTGTGAGAAAGAGGAAATGAAAAAGATAGAAAGAAAAGAGGTATGTTAGTAAGGAGCGAAGACAGACAGACAGACAGACATGCGCCAGGGACGGGAGAGAGACCAATAAGAAAGAACAAAAGAAAGTCAATAAAATGAACATAAGCATTCATATATACATTCATATATGGTATTCATATACAAAGTTTTACAAACTCCTGCAAGTGTTTTTTACCTGCGAATCTGCAAGTCAAACTGCACCATCTTCTGAGTGTCCTCCAGTCGAGGCACTGTGAACCGCAGGCCTGCCCACAACTATAAGAGAAAAACTGACGTAAATGTCAGCGGTATAACCTCTCACTGCATCTTACGGTAGGCCACAGTCCTAAAGGCTGACCTAAGGTCAGTGTAATACCCAACAGAATCTGAAATTATTTTAACAGGTTCACTGATTCACAGGCAGCTACTCCACACCTGCACAGAAGTTCCTGTCTCCCCGCTCACGACAAAAATCACAAACCATATGGGTACCTCAGATTTTAACTGTGCAAAAGGAAGTGGTCCGACTTCTCATTTAACATTATTCTATTCTGGTATAGCCTGTAAATAATTGCAAAGAATTGGTGGTCTCCTTTCTAGCAATAAAAATAACCTTCATTTTAACAGATTTCAAGATTGCCTGACACAGACGAAACAGTACTGAAGTATAATGTGATTTCAATGTAATGACGTCAAACCAAAAGGCAAAAGTACTTGACATGTCTGGGAGCACAACGGCGTGACGCAGTTAGTATAGGCACCCAAGTTACAGTCTTATTTTACAACGCCATTAAGAGAGACAGCTCCAGTCCAAACCGTAGGGGAGCAGAGCCAAAACAGCTATCACTTCATGCTTCCTTGATAGGAACATTTATACCCCCCCCCCACAAATGTTGGCAGACACAATGTTGGTAGTCAGCCTGATCGGGCTCCTCTCAAAATACACATCTGACTAATTCAGCTAAATTAGGTCAGGGCAGGACTACTGGTATTGATTCTTTAACTAAAATAAAATAAGTTGGTCTTTAAAAGGTTTAAATGGTTATCTTTAGTAAGCATATGTAAGTGGAAAGTGTCAATTTGTCATACATAAACACACCACAGCACAATGTGTGAAATTCTCTCTTTGCATTTAACCCCTTCTCCATGTGAAGCAGTGGACAGCCAAAGACACAGCACCCAGGGTGCAGTGTGTGGGGGCTCAGTGGTGCCACTAGCAATCCTGGGATTCAAACCCACAGCCTTCTGATCGCAGGGGCAACTCCATGACCACCAGCTGCCCAAAATCCTCAATATAAAAGTGACAACACATACACAGAAAGTAGAAAGTACAAAGGTATTGAGAGTCCACAAAACTTACACTGGTGCCAGACTTCATGGGATTTCCTAGGTCACAGCTGAGATAGCGTGTTTTGTTCTCCGTCTCGTAGCTACAGGTCAGCTGAGCCAGACTCTGCAGAAAGACAAGCCATGGCAGGTGAGTCACTACTGCCAAGTTCCTCCCAAAGTTGCTGAATGCTAAACGTTATAGTTACATTTATTAGGGCTTGCTTGAATACTCAAAATTAAACTTGAAAATATTTACATTTTATGATTAACCCTTATTTTAAGTACTTTCATTACAACTGTTCCAAGTACACCCAGAAGGTAACAACAATGTACTAATATTCAGCTGCTCACAAAAGTCGCAATAGTTGTCTTTCATTCAGGAATGGCTTTCCCGAACCATTAAGATCATAACATTAACCAATTTGAATTATTTTATCACCTGCAATCTGTGTTCCCCTCCTCATGCACTTAGTCTTTGTATTCTAAGGGGAGGTGACATGGATGCCTGACTTTTTTTACATTTTACCATTTAGCAACAACTACTAGGTGGCTTGGAAAACAGAATGTATGTCAGAAAAATACATTCAGATTTGAATATTAATGTAACAAAAATAAATACTCAAAAATAAATACTCAAATAATTTTATATAAGTTACTGCAAGAGTGTATTTTATGACTAGGAGTGTTAAGCCCCTTGATGAGACAAAGCAGAAGATCAGGCTGAATCCAAAAAATTATACATATTTGCCCCTATACACACACACACACACACACACACACACACACACACACACAAAGATATATTGATATATATTGGATATTGTGATTTTTATATGCCATAACATCCTGCCCTGTGCCCAGCTGTGGTACAGACAGCACCTGTATATTATGTCCCCATAAATCACCTCATTATTACGGGCAATTCCACTGTAGTCCGCCTCTGGAGGTAGCACCACATACAGCTCGGCTTCATAAGCCCCGCCTCCATCGTTCCGGGCATTGAAGGTCAGGGTCAGCGAGTTGTCATCACCCATGTACACTTCTTTCCTGTCCCTGTGCACCCCCAACAGAAAGCAAAAACAAAACTGTGAAAAATGGCTGTCAGTTTATTGCAGTAACGGTCACAGTCTGCACTGTGAATCTGAAAAAGTTCAAAGAAACATTTTTTTAAACCCAGACAGTTGACGGGGTTGGTATAATGATAGTTATTTAATGATGGGGCTTCAATTCCTCATTCTCATAATTACATAATTTACATGTTAGTTTCATAATAGGAACCAAACCATTCACAGTAACGGAGTAAGTTTTCAAGATTAATAAATGTAATGAACAGTAATGATGCAATTTTATGTGTTAATTGAGAAAATGCAACAACAAAAAGCTTTTTCAAAAATAAGAAGTGCTATTGTGTTGAGAACAGAGCAGACGATCCCTCCAGAGTGCTTTGTGATAAACTCAGACAGATTTAGACATGACCCAAATGCTGTATCAGCAGATACATACAACTTCCAGAAAGCTCCTCTTCGTCTCCCCCCCACCATTGTAGTAATAAAATCATACAGACACTGGAGCAGAGACCAAAGTTGTAAAACATCACCTCCTCTAGTGCTCTCCGTTATTCTTTCCCCATACTTCCCCATTTTCTTTTTCCTGTTTTTTCTCCCCTGCTCCGAATACAATGAAAAATTCCATACGAGGGCCACACAGACGCTTCCAATTACTGCTTGGCCTCGTAAAGCTGCGCTGAAGCAAAATTCAAACATCGGCACTACACTAGTGGGGGGCTGTAAGCTGTGAGAGCTCCAATGGCCACTTTTAGAACATCACCCTTTAGACTACACATGGCAGGTCAGTGTCATGCCTCTAGTGCAACTGATTTCCCAGTGTGAGTAGTGCGATATTTCACTGCATTCAACGAACAGGCATTTTGAATATTTATACTGATTATCTGTCATTGAATAATTACACATAATAACATAAAGACATGTTATGCTCCAGTCAACATTTACCATGATTTCAAACCAGATTACAAACCATTGTTATTCCACAAAATACATTAAGCAGTGGCTATTAAAACAGACTTAATATAAGCAATAAGTTGACATAAACATTACTGTACTCAACTTGTAGCATCCATTTTATCTAATCAAATTCATTTGTTATGCTTCAAAGTTTATTTGTTATGATTTTTCCTACTGCCACTTTATAATACCAGTGGATATACATTCTCACAGCTTGTGTAAAATAGTGACAATCAAGTTCTGCTGGTGAAGACCAAGAGACACATGGAAACAATTTCAAGTGTCAGCAGAGTGAAGAAAGCCTGGCTGAACATCCTAAACCTGGAGCTAAGAGACAGCGATGTTGTAGGTTACATGTCTTGGCAGAGATTACGGACAGGACTCCAAAACTGGCCATGTTCTCCAAAACGTCTCCGTAGAACTCCCTCCGGACCCACTGTCTCCTCCTTTGCTTTTCTCTAAATTCATTCAGAATCCCTTCATAGCTCAATATCCATGGTTTTGGGATGACAGTACTATAAACTAAAATAAAGGCTGATAGGTTGTCAATATGGCTGTTATTATTTCTCAGTTTAAAAAAATATTATTTATCTTCTAAATGACTTGCAACATTTAGTTGTTGTATGCCAGGGGCTAAATGAAAATGTAAATATTGTCCAAAAATGAGAGAACAAGGGAGCCTGTGCTGTTATTTTAGTGAGAATAACACCACAGATCTATAAAATCAAAGTGGGGCTGAATGTGCATGGGTGAACGGGGCTGTGGGGTATGACCATCTCCAGCAAAGGCCACTCCCTGAATTTTCCAAACCCCACTCTTTCATCAGCTCAGGGATTTTTCCACAGGACCCAGTAGCCAGTCCCAGCACCTATAGCACAGCTCCTATTACAGCTTCATGTTAAGTGCTTTATGCGTATTTGTGTGTGTTTTGGTAGCTTATCCCATGATTCTAGTTCACTTGTTGGGCTGATGTTTTACATGTGTCTGTGAATTCAAACACTAGTTTAGCAGTTTAGCCAACTGCATAAATGTGCTCCAAACAAATTCCTCAGCATGTGCAACATTTCTGTTTTCTTTGCTAAATGACTTACCCCTGCACAGACAGTTTTAGGTCAGGGACACAGATGTTGTCCTCTCCACAGTCTAGTAAGATCTGGGCCTGGACACAAGTGTGACAAGAAAAACAGCATTAGGGAAAAAACACAATAGGTATTAAGCAAGGGAAGTGCTTAATCCAGGCACGGAGATATGATAAAGCGGATTTTTGTTTACCTCTAGATTGGTACAGCATGACCTGTATATCTGTAGTCCTGTTACTTCTACAATCCATGAAACTCACCGTTTATCATTCTACAACCCAGAGACCTCTTCAAAAATGCTGATTAAACTAAACATCCAGTGGAAATAAACCGGTTTACTGTAATCTATTATATAGGGTCCACAAGCAGTCAAGAGGTGTTCTAAGCAATTGAAAAAAAAATGTTACAGAAACCTTTTATAAACCACACGGTGTAAACAACGTAACAAATATATCTGTTATAATACCAACAAGCTGTGTGTGTTTTATGCGGTCAGTTTGTCCAATAGGTACACAATATGACAGATTAGATGGGACGAGCAATCATACATGAACACTGTAATAATAAATAATGCTACTTTACTTCTAGAACAGTAAACCACAACACCTGCAACAGCTATCAGTGTGTAGAAACAGCGGCTGGGATCAATGATCAACAATTACTGAAAACACCCCTGAAATCACTTGGCGCAGCCATTATAGTAACTGCATAAACCACATAGTAACAAGCAGCTGATTTTTCACCACTTCACTTATCCTTACCCAATAAATTACAACAATATTAATAAAAGTAATTTTCATTGAACTTCCTTTAAATACTGCTTTAGTGCTTTGCTGGTCTATTTTTTCAGTTTGGTCTTATATAGTGACACATCTCTTCAAGTTTTGGGACGTTATCCTCTACCCTTTGTTAACAGGCTTGAGCAACAGGGACAGATCAGCTGGAGAGGAAAGAGAATGTAAGGCTATAGTTTGCGTGTGTGTCTGTGCGTGCGTGCGTGCGTGCGTGCGCGCGTGTTTGTAATAGGTCAGAATGTGTCTGTCTGGCCTGTGCCTTGAAGGACATGGACCTGCGGAACGTCCCACTGAATAACTATCTTACGAAAACCACAATCCACATCACAGGTTGCTACCATGAACCACATGCTGGCCGCACAAGACGCCACCCAGCTCACACCACACACACACACGCACGCACACACACACACACACACACACACATATATATATACATACACCACATACACACGTCCCTGTCATAAAAAAGGAGAGGGAGGAAATAAAGAACCTTCAGAATGGAGCCATGTGCAATGCCACAAGCTTAAGGGAAAGCCCTGACATGGTTAATTGCTTCCGCATGATGCTGTGACTACAGCGTGTGGAGGGATGATGTGATGACGATGAGGATAAGAAATAGAAGAAGGAGATTAGAAAGAGTACTGTGCTCTCCCTGTAATCAGGCCTTACTAGGCTCTAATTAAAGTCATGGAGGGAGGCCGCCTACTCCACAACTTACTAAAGCAGCCTGTTGGCCTGCTCCCAAACTCTCCTCTCCCAAACACTATTTACGTTAGTTACAGCAACTAAACAACAACATGCGTATACGCCAATAACACAGGCCCAGAATCATCCCATATCAAAGAAAGCTGATT
The DNA here is from genome assembly GCA_037974365.1 of Hydrocynus forskahlii. Lineage (NCBI taxonomy): Eukaryota > Metazoa > Chordata > Actinopteri > Characiformes > Alestidae > Hydrocynus > Hydrocynus forskahlii. The sequence continues at coordinate 786,689 of JBBPCX010000141.1, read as the reverse complement.
CACATCCAAAACACACTATAGTTTCTAAAGACCAAGAAGCATCACTTAAAATCCACATTGCTTTCAGGAGTGTCACAAACATCCAACAGCACTCATCACTATCAAAATTCAAGCAGAAATATCCCAGACAATTATGACAAAAGGCATTGATAAAGCTTTGCCATCGAATGATGTTTAGAAAAATTTTCAACTATGTTGTTAAAAAAAAAAAAAAGACAGAAGATATGTTTTTTGGGATCACTGTTACTGTTAGTCACTGTTAAACACTCTACAGGACATTAGTTTCAAGACACTCTCACAACTGGAAATTAATGCTTACGAGAAACAGATTCTAAAACAAAAAGTACATTTTGAGGAAATTCTGGGTCTGTGTATAGCTAACTACTGGAATATTGTACAAGACTTGGGGAGCCTGTATATCAAGAGCACCGTCATGAATCTTATTGCACTATGGGCCATTAGCAGTGAAAAAAGACTGCACTGGCAGAGAAGCAATGGTGATCTCTCTTACTAGCATAGTGCAAGATGGTCATCTGATCACTGACGCTTTTCATGTTGGATACAATGTCAGGATATCGCCTCTGTCAGAACAAGACCTTGTATTCTCACTTTAATTGTTTATATTTTTAACAAATGTGAAAATATCAGCTGTCCTTTGCACTGTGGCAAAACCTTATGATGCACAGACCAATGGGATCTGAGATTAATTTAGAGACCAATAACAGCTGAAGTACTAGAGGATGACCAACAAAAACTGAGCAGCATCAAATTATCTACAAACTTACATCTACAAGGTAAACCTATAGGTTAGATGGGTCTAACAGTGGACAGTAAGTCACCAGAGCATTTAAAACTCCAGCAGCACTGCTGTGTGAGATTCACGCAGCGTAGCGTATGCAAACAAACATTCTACTACCATGTGAGAGTCACTGCTGCGCTGGCATCACCTGCTCACTGGTTATCCTGTAGAGGTCCTGACCACTGATAAACAGGGTACAGGGAGCTACCAAAGGATGCAGAGAACCAGACAGATTACAGTCTGTAATTTTTCAACAAAGTGCACATATATAGTACATGAAACCCAAAATTTTAGGTTTACCCCTAAAACTGCTCTTACAAAATGTATTTTTTGTAAACTTCACAATCTGAGGATGGATGAACTGCTTCTCAGATTACTGGTTCTCTCAGTTACAAACACAGGACATCGCCATGAAAATGTCTTAAAACAATTGGGCGCACATGGACACACACACACACACACACACACACACACACGTTCTAAAACTGCAGGTATGATAAGGTTCCACTTCTGTCCCTTTGCATGTTTCCATTGTCACTCTGGATAATCACAAGGACAATGCGCTTGACAACTTTAACAGCTGGCTTTTGCCTCCTCTAAAACAGTCTGTAGCTGGTGATCAGTTGCAGAGACTTTAAGGCTCAGTTCCAACAAAAATAGATTCCAAATATAGACTGCATCTGATCTACATTTTGTTTTTAATTAAAAAAAAAAGAAAAAACACCATCTCTAAACAATTCTGAAGCACACTGAAAACCAAGAAATAAAGTTGAGATTGGGTTGGGTCTTCCACTGCCGTCCATATGGTGCACAACGTAAGTAAAAGCAGCCAGATGTCAAACACAAATAATGCTTCGACTTATAGTAGTGCCGCTTTCATTACTATAGGAAAACTGGTATGGTAAAAACAAACTCCAACCATATGCAACCATAGGCCATATGGACTAAGAGGGCCCCACTCAAAAACAGAAATGCACAAACCTTCTGTAAGTGAACACTCCTAAAACACACCACCAATGGACCACTCAGCAGCTGCCCTGCGAGCTACTCCTGGTGGGACAACGAAAAACTCTCCCTGGTGTACATGCTTTGAATTTTCCCCCCATTTTCAAACTGCTTTCCAGACCCTTTGGAGCACTTCCCAGATGTATGTTTTGAAAACGTGGAGGGGAGGCAGACTGCAGTTCAGGAGGGGGTGAGGATCCTGCATAAATCCAAGTGTGACTCATTCATCGTTTGTACTGGGGTTGCACAATATATCGTTAACCATTAATACAATAATCAGCATTTGCAATACTTATACAGCACAAGGCAGCAATTTATAAAACAACCCAAATCATATTTTCTCGACTGTGTGTTTCTGTGGGTGTTTTGATAAACTGAGGTATTCATATGATGAAACTATTCTGGCCTAAATAATACAGCATAATTTTGACACATGACATTTTACTGATTCACAAGTACACTTTAAATATATTAAGGTTATATCGTAAGGAGTATCACAATCCCAATATGTAGCAATGGGATGACAATACCAGAATTGTATTAGTGTAGTGGCACAGTACATTCAAATGCGTTCTGAAACAAACACCAGGTCAGGGTGCATACCTTCTGCTCGATGAGCTCAGTGGTCTGGTAGTTAAGGATGGGGCGCAGGCCATGTTTGTCCACTGCAGCCTGCGGATCCAGACTGAAGTTGAGAGCGATGAAAATGGAGGAGAGCTTATCCCGAAACTCCTTTTCATCCTGCGCCCAGCCAGAAGAGAACAGTTAAGAAGTGAGGTCAGAATGAAGAACAAACTGCTACGCCTAATCTTACAGCACATTTCTTACTATTAATCAGACTGTTTTTCACAGAGCGCAAAGCCAGTCACTTATCTTAAGTCACTTATCTTATACCAGCACTGTTTTAGTTTTGTTCCTGAGGTGGACTTTTCTGTGATGTAACTCACCCTCAGGTAGATTTTGGTCTCATGACAGACTCTAGCATCATTGGGTACATTAAGTTTCCTCTCCAGGCTGGCCTGCTGACTGTCCAGAAAAAGAGCCCTGCGAACCGCTCCCTTCTGCTTCTGCTTCAGTCGATCCAGCTGAACCTCGACATTAAACACTACAACAGACACACAAATACAGGCCATTAGAGCATGACATGCCACACAAATGTATTTAGGAATAAACATCTATTGGACAGAGCTCAGCTAATTATGCACAATGTGATCTGTTAATCTGTAGTCATTAGTTTCCTCCAATGATCCCACAGACAGGAACCATTTTCCACCATTTGAGCCATGATACTTAAGGGTATGTTTTATACATTCAGAGACACTTCTGAGGTGAGGAAGCAAATCACTTTAGAGATCTTCTATTTATTTTATTACAGTAAAACTGGTAAATATGAAGTACAATCATGGTTAAAATAAAATATATTAAAGATATGTTAAAAATGAACATGAAAACGTGTTTTAACACAAAAAATGTCTATGAAAAAAGTAGAGAAAACTAACCAGTCTACAAAACCACTAAGAGATCTGGGAAGCACTACTTCCCTGTGCTAAAATATGTCGTTAGTTTTGCAAGTTTATGCTATTTGAGTTTGAGAAATTTTACAATTTTGTTTTCAGCTCAAAAGCTTGGTCTCCACTAGTAACAGTGCTAGGGGAACACATGGCTGAACAGAATAATTACATTGTAAAGGTCATGTAGGAGCTAAGAAAGGTCCATGGGACCAGGCATGAAAAGCAATCAAAACAAAGATCGTAGTCTTGAAACCACATGCTGGGGATCCACGCTTTGTTGAGAGGCAGTATTGCTATCAGCCGTAGGTAATGAAGGGCGTTGTGAAGAAATGGGGGGGAATCCTTTGAAGGTGCTAACTAGAGAGATTTATACATAAGTACTTTTGCAAAGCTCTGCTATACGTGTTTAATAGGAGGCAGATGTGGTTTGTTGGCTCACCTAGATTTTCTGGAAGGTGCTTGCCACTGGCCGAAAAACAGAAGCTCAGGTTGACACTACAATAAGTAAAACAGATAGAGAAATGATATGATTAGTGTATGTCAATATGTCAGCACATGTGCGTGCACGCGCACACACACACACACACACACACACACACACACACACACACACACACACACACACACACACACACACAC
>JBBPCX010000141.1:748500-777719 GCA_037974365.1 Hydrocynus forskahlii | reverse complement strand
TCAGTGGTATGACAGATAGAAGGAGAAGATTGAAGGAGGTTCAGATAGAAGGACGTTGAATTGAAAATGTAAAAAAAAACCAAAAAAAAAAAAAAAACTAACGAACGACCGTGATATAAATAAGCCCCAAAAAACTATATTTTTATATTAATTAACATATGTGAATTGGCAACACTGCAAACCATTATTGCTTAGGTGCAAATATTAAACCCTTTGAGGACCTGAAACCAACCAAGTGGCCTAGCATACAAACATCAGCCTGTATTTATTCAGCTGAGGCAGTCAGGGAAATTTAAAGCCTTTGCAAAACCAGGCAGCTCATTTGTGAAAATTGCCTTTAAGCTGTTGCCCCAGTAATTGGGCTTTACTGCTTACCACAGGGTCCTCAGACCAGCTAATGTAGACTTATAAAAGAAATAATTTTGCTTAAATCATCAGCGTGCTGGGAAATAGGCTTGTGGCTGTACATGAAAACACAAAATTACATTACATGCCCAGGGTGTGTTTTTGCTACACAGAACACAGGTTCTGATTTTATTCAAATATATAAGCAATCTCAAGTACGATTACTTTAGAGCACAAGGTTTGTCACCTCAAGCAAATTTTCACTCTGAAGTCAAAAGAACCTCAAGTTCCAGCGGTTACCCACTGACTGCTTTGACATTTAAAGGCACAAAATGTGAAGGTACACATCCTCTATGTAAGCCAAGATCTTATGACTTACCTGTTCACCAGTGAAAGTTTTCAAAGTCTCCAAGGAACCATTGAGAATAGACACCTGCAGAGGAAAGAAATATCACGTTTATGTGCGTGTTAGATAACTAAATAGGCAACTTAAATAAATCTTCCAACCATCCCCAAACTGCTCTATTTCTTTTGAAATTCCCTTTTACCTGGCCATGCAGGCGTACTCCTCTGGGAACTCCCGTCACAAAGTCTGAGAGACAGAGAGGAGACAGGAGAAGTGTGTGTGTGTGTGTGGGGGGGGGTTGGAGTGAGAGAAACAGAAAGAAAGCAAGCAAGAAAGTCAGAGACAGAGAGAAAAATTTAGAAGTGGAAACATGGACATGTCTACAATTCTCAGAAACTAGGAGAATCCTGGCAGGCAAAGCCAAGACATTTTCTGTTTCATATTTGTTTAAGCAAAATGGAATTGTGAAGTTTGTGTAATCATTGTGTACACATTAGGGACTGTCTAAACATTGCATTATTTAAAATATCTTTGATCCTATTCACATGCTAAATTATTCCTTTTTGTGACAAACTAATCTAAACAAAAACACACAACATTTAATACTCATGCAATATAAACCACAATCACACCCGCTGGCAAGTGACTGGAGTGGTTAATGTTATTTACCTTCAACATCGTCTCCACTGAAATCTCCCACTGCCAAAGAATAACCTAAAAGACAAGATTCGTATTATTTTCAAAGGAAACAAAGCAGTCCACTGAGAAATGTTACTCAGTGCCATCAAATAATTTCTCAGAGTTACACTTTTATCGGCAGTGTAGAAACTCTTACCCATGTAGGTGTCATCGAAGTTGATCTCTTTTTTCTGCTTGGTCTGTATCTGGTCTGTCACTGAAGTGAGGAAGAATCCAGGGTAGTAGGCCTTGATGATTTCCTCTTTCATTGCAGAGATCACTTGTCCTGATGGGCAGGGGATCAGACAGATCCTTATAATATACAATTACCAGTAGAAGTAGGTATAAGCCAAAAAAGGGTTTTTTAATGTGCCATTGCAGAACCTGCTTTGCTTTCCTAACGGACCTTTAAAAAAATGTTTCTTTAAAGGAATACTCCAGATCCAAAACACCTTGATTCAAACACATATTGTCTTCTATTGTAAGTCAACAGATTGTACGTACCTTAAATAAGTACAGGGGAAAAAGGAAAAAAAACTGTCTGCAGTAACTGACCATATGATGCTGCAAGGACAGATGAGAACCACCAACTCCAAAGTTCTTATAGGTACCCAAACCAGATCTTCCACATTTTAAGCACCTTTATTTTTAAGCATGTGTATTCTGAATATGGCCACTTGTTTGTTGACCTCATAACAGTGTATCAGTTATTGAAGAGTTTCATACCTTGCCAAAAATAGCTGCCAGGTCCTCCAAGTACTACTTTCCCATCCTATATCAAAACATTGAATGATAAAATAAGTGAAAGGAAAACGTGTTAAAAAACTAAAGCCCATGTAGCCATGTCATGTTTAGCTTATTCACTAACCTTAGTGAAATCAGCACTAAATCCTCCTTGACAATAACCTTGGCCCTTTTGCTCATGAAATTCTGAAACAGACATACGTAACTGGGTAAATAAACACACATGGGTCAATTACCAGTCAAAACCAGATAGAATATTATACTATAGTCATATTAAACTACAATGTGCCAATTTTTTAAAAAAATCTGAAATGACAAATGTTACAAGTACTCTACCTGTGCGGCAAGGAGCATATTCTACAAACTTGGTAAAGTTCTTAACGGACAGGTAGCAAGAGCCGGTGACATCTGAATGTGGCATGTCCTGCTTGGTTCTCCAGGAGTAGAGAGGGGCACAAGCCTAAGGGGATGATTACAGAGAGAGAGGTCAGAGTTTGAGTTTATGGAAACAGATACAAAGCTAAACCCAGAAGAGACTTTAAGAAGTGCTACATCTGGAGTAAAAGTAACCATAATGTAGGATCCAGGTCACACCTCTCATAAGCCCTGATCCACAAGTCAAAAAAGTCTCAAGGATCGGATCAGAACAAAAAAACCCAGAATTACTGCAAATGAACACAGCTAGACCTGGGAGGTCAATTACCTATGCATACAACTCTCAGAGTTCTGATACTGATCTTAAACTAACAGCAAGGCAGAGAGACAATGGCTAAAGAACAAAGAGGGAGACACACACTGCAAACTCAAGTTACAGTATGTATTCTGACAATGTATTAGCGTTATTATGAGCACAGCATTACTGTCTTTATACCGCAGAGTTGGGACTTTGCCAGATTAACATTTTGGCTGGAGACAGAATAACCCCTTGGACAATAATAATAATAACTAAAATGCAAGCATCATACTCATGTATGACCATGACTCCTTACCAAAACAGTGTCTTCATGGGCACGCACAGTCGCGCCAAACCACTGGTGGGACTTGAATTCAGCTTGGGTTTCAGTGTCATTGATCATCACATTAAGATCTCCTAGAAAACAGGTGGAGAAAGAGCATGCACATAATGTAAAAAAAAAAAAGTTTCATTCTAAAAGCAGAATTTATGATGCCTTCTGGACAGAATGTCTTTCTTGCACTTTGATAAATAGATAAGGAGTGTTTCTTCTAAAATTAAAAGGGTGAAACATTCATGTGGAAAGGATAAGTTGCATTGTGTGATGACCACGACACAAATGCAGTGCTACTTGTCTACTTAGTCCCAGCTTTGAATGTACTGAGCCCTGGCATGAATGACCACCTGGTTGTTGTGTCACTGATGTTTTCTCACAAGGGAGCACAAGATATCTGGCCACGTATGGACTCAAAAGCGTTTATGGAAAAGACATTGTTGCCATGTGTTGACCTGCCAAAGATCAAGACCTTGTAACCGAGATGACCGCAGTAACATACCTTGACCAGGGAATCTGACACAGCAGTTAGGGCCAGTGGATAAAGCCTGCCCAGGTGGGACCACCAGATGTTAAAGACAGCAGCTGAAAGGGGCAATCCTTCAGTGTTCTGTTTTCTATGGTTTAATCGATATTTTGTGACCAATACAATTTTTTTTATAACAGGCAGATAATCAGTTATATCAGCCCAAACTATTCAAAATAGTCAATTACATGTATTTCAACAGTTTTATTTAAACATTCCCTTATGACTGAAATGGCCATCAATTGCCAACTGTGAATGGTCAGAAACAATAGCCAGGACCCCCTACATCAATAATGTCGGACAAACCATTAATTGTTTGTATTTACCCGCAGGACTTTTACCAATGGTAACAAACCAGCAAAACAGCAAGAACAGCAAACCACCAAGTTCCCCTCCCCTCTTTCATAATGTCCTTTGCCACATCAGTTTCTCCAGTTGCAGCATAATTACAAATGTGATGCAACAGGGCCCTGTGGTGTGGTAGAGAGGCTAGGGAGAGGACAGGAGGAGAAAGTGAGGGAAAGAGTGGGGTGGAGGAAAGGGCAGCTAGCAGTAACGCCATCCTTTACCATATCTCCTCAGCGGACCGTGTAGTTATTTGGGTGAAGGGGGACTGATCTCAGCCCCCCTACTAACCACATTCCCAAAAAAATATTGGGGCACCTGCCAATAATCCAATTAAAGCTAAATTGTGTAATTTGGTAATTAACTTAAACCTTTATTTTACAGGCAAAAGAACAAAGAAAAGATGTTCAGTGTTTTCACCGACAACCTTTATTCTATTTGGCAAACATATACAAATGTAGAAATTCATGCCTGCATCACACTCCAAAAAAGCTGGGACAAAACAAAGACAAGTGTACCACTGGGTCACATCCCCTTTCCTTTTAATTACGCTTCTTAATCGTTTGAGAATTGAAGAAACTAATTGTTGCAGTTTTTCAGATGAGATTTTTGCCCATTCTTGCTGTATACAAGATTTGAGCTGCTCAACAAGTCCATGGTTGCTGTTGTCTGATTCTTCTCTTCATCATGTGCTAGATAGTTTCAAAATCTAGACTGCAGGTGGGCCAGTCAAGCTCATGCACCCTGTGTCTATGAAGCCACACTTTCGTAATTTGTGCAGAATGAGGCCTGGAATTGTCCTGCTGAACTACACATGGTACCTTCACATATATACAGATACTCCATGCCATGGGCAGTGATGCACCCCCAACCCTCACAGATGCTGGTTTTTGGACCTTTCCTTGATAACAGTCTGGATGGTCTTTTTCATCTTTGGCATGTGGAATCAGATGTTTTTCCCCAAAACGAGCTGAAATTTGGAATAATCTGACCACAGAGCACATTTCCATTGTCTTTCGGTTAATCTCAGGCGAACCCAGAGAATTCACCACCGTTTCTGCACAAAATTCATGTGTGGCTTCCTCTTTGAATAATACAGTTTCAGGGAGCATTTCTTGAGGCAGCAGCAGATTGCGTTCCCAAAGAACTTCTGAGCCCATGTGACTATGTTCATGACAGTAGCATGACGATTTCTAATGCAGTACCCCCTCAACCCCCTCAGTGGAAACACTAAAAATATTTTCTTTGTTCTTTTATCTGCCAAATAAAGGTTCGAGTGAATTACTAAATTACAGATTTCAGTTTTTATTGCATTTTTAGAAAGTGTCTCAATTTTTTTGGAAATGGGGTTTATAGAAAGGATGGGAAAAACAATGATATCTGTTCCAAGCAAAATAGCAGCTTTGGTGCTTCAAGGCAGCCAATTCGTCAGATATGCTTCTGCTCTCTTGAATTCAAGTGCTGTCTCATCTCTCTCTCTCTCTCTCTCTCTGCTACTTGCCTTCCTTCATCGCCATCCATGGCAGTATTCAGCTCCTCTTCCCTTTCCTGTCTACCTTATCCTTCTTTAATATTATTTCATCATCTCCTACTCTATCCAACCTTCCCTCTCCCACTCATTCTTCCACCAGCTTGTTTTCCTCCTTTTTTCTTCTCTCCATTTGTCATTGCTCAGATTCACCCCTACCTTTTTTTCTCTCTCTTATTTGCTCCTAATCTTTCTGAGAGACTTGTTTCCCCAGTAGAAAAGCAACAGGGATTAGAACCCTCTAATAACATCAGAGGATAGCTTGGCCTTATGGTCACCACCAAGGCTCGCTTTCTCTCCTTTATGCTCCCTCTTTACTTTTGTCCCTCCCTTGAAGCCTTGCCCCTGACTCTCTGAGCCTGCAAAGTAAGGAAGTGTACCTAATGCCATCTAATGCAATACATGTGGAATGTTGTGCAGAAAAATAAGACATCTGCAGAGATAGAGAAGCAGTGTAAACAACTGGCATCACAATTAGGGTGTGCCTAGCAGCGTTTTATAGAGTTCAAATGATCATTTTCAAAAATTACCCAAAAGAAATATTTTTATAGTACAAGCTCTCTCCCTCTCACACACAAACACACCCACACACATCCACACACTGACCTCTTGCGTTTTTAAAAGCTTAAACTAAATCGAGATGCAGTCAAATCAGAGTCCTACTTTCCATACCACTCTAAACTGTATTTATTATAATAATGCAATTTAACGTGACGTGCATGAGAGTTTCAAAATAGCTCTTGCTCTGTCCTAACATTGTGTAAAAGCTGCTCCTCTCAGATTGAGCAGTGCAACACCTTAATTTCATCACAAAAAACAGATCTACTGTTGGTACTTTCACATTTTAAACCTGTGATGAAACCATTTAGTTAAAGAAGTAAAAATTGTGGTCATGTTCCCACCTAAAGCAGAGACAATGCTCAGGTCAAGTTTGGGATTCAAATTTAGAAGTACCAGTCAGGTTGGTTCTCAGTTTCATACCTGTTCAGGCCTTTAATCTAAAGGCTTTTATTGATGAAATTTATATATAACTGAATTTATAACATTTTATGTTGAATGAATTGAATGTTATTTACAAATGAGTACATAAGTATTCAAATTATTCAGATGAATAATCAAGAATTTATTTTTCTAAGGCTCACCTCAGTTGGACCAGACAAACCACCAGAACCAAAACTACGAGTGTAATGCTTTTTACAACAACTGGTAAATAAATTAATCAATGAGATACATCCATTATGGGCTCCCTACGGTTGGTCTCAAATCCATTTCATTTACAAAGTACATATTAGGCCAATAGTGTAGAAAAGGTATGATAACCAACAACAACATATTGTTATCTTGTCTTCTCCTGGAGTACTGCATTCTTGCTGACAGGGCTGAATGATAAATGCCAGAACATATGAAAGATTGGCATGAGTCAGGGACACACTTCACTGTTACCCATGGGATCACTTTAATTTAGTCAGCATGATGCACACATAAAAGGCTCTTTTTGATCTGAATCACAGACTGAATATTCCTCTTAAGTCTGAGTCAGATAGAATGGCTGGAGATAGGTATCAAAACCAACCTCTTGCCAAAAAAAAACAAAAAAAACACAAAACAAATGGGTCTCTTGTATTTCCATGTGGGGCAATGGCGGACTTCATTTGTCTGAAGCGTTTGGCTTTAATGTGGTAGTCCGAATTGTGCATAGTAACATGTACTAGCTCAGAATGTGTGCACAGATACAAGGCATTAAAGGCAACTAAAGTATTCGAACATGATATAGAACCGTTTTGAACGACAGAGCACCTAATCTTGTAAGGCATCTTTCTCTTCAGTAAGGCCTGATTCCCCCCTGGAGCTTCACTCCCACGAGACAGTGAGAGGGTGGGGGGTCAGGAGCGTGTCTACACCCAACTGCCTTTGAACTGTGTGTCACGAGACCCATTAGAGGATATAGATCTCTGTGAGTGTGTGTGTGTGTGTGTGTGTGTGTGTGTACACAAGACATATGGACAAATTCAGTCATCACATCAACCGTCCCTTGAGGAACTTATGAGAGGGGAAGGAGAAAAGGGTCAGATTATACAGAGAAGCCTGGAGGTCAACTAGTGTCTCGCTCACTCTCTCAATCTCTCTTCATTATTCCTTTATCAGGGAGGAAAAGGATAAGGAAAGGAGTCAAGTGGCCATCTCCTTATATTTCAGTCCTTTCTCTTTTTTGTGTTCTGTATATTCCTGACAGTGAAAAAGGATAGGACTGAGGGTTATTTGGGCATGGCGAACACTAATCCCTGAACCACAACAAGGTGACCAAAGGCGACCAGTGAGGTGACTCGGTCTGACTCGGTGCAAAAGTCAGCATTTTTTCTCCAAATATTACGCTCCCCTGCTCAGAGACAGAAATGATACATCTAATTAAATCAATATGTTTAAGCACATAATTCTGCCTGCTGCTGTGGCACAAGGTTGAGCAATATGGCAAAGGCATGATATTTGAAGGTATTTTTATCATACCCAGTACGTGTCTCTATTTTTAGCTTTCTGATGCAAGCTACAATGTTTAGCTTTACTTGTGAAGTCAGAACAAACAAATGCAAAACAAAAAAGAAGGGCCACTATTTAAAAGACTATGCGCAACTATATGTGAGAGTGAAAGTGACCTTTCTGTCATACATGAACACACCACAGCACACAGTGTGAACAGCACGAAATTCTTCCTCTGTATTTAAACCCATTCACCAAGTGAAGCAGCAGGCAGCCAGGAACACAGCGCCCGGGGAGCAGTGTGTGGGACAGCACATTGCTCAAGGATACCTCAGTGGTGCCACTAGCAGCCCTGGGCTTCGAACCCACAACCTTCTGATCGCAGGGGCAACTTCCTAACCACCAGGCCACCATCTGCCACAATTATATAAAATCGCTCTAAATTCATTTATTATTTCTAATAGGCCTATATGCAGTTACACGGTATACTGCATGACTAAATTGCATATTGTGGTGCAATTTAATCATAATCAGTAACAGTATTGCCAGCTCTACTAATATTTATAACATCTGACTAAATAAATATTGAATAGAACTTTCCTAAGACAGAATGCAATGCTGTAACATACACAATACGTACACACATCATATGTGAGTAATACGTATGTAAAATGTAATGTAACTGAATAACAGCACCAGACTTAACCCACAATCTAAGCCGTGCTAACTAGCTTCAGTTATATAGGGGCTGGACAACACACGAGCAAAGTTTATGCATACTATATTTTCCAAATGCAGACAAATAAATAACATTTTGTCTCTCACTGAAACAGAAGCTATTTAAATAATAAAATGCCTTGCTGGCAGGCATAGAGGGGGTAACAGAAAGTGAATGGTTTGTGCAAAGCCATAATAAGATATAAGACGAGACCTTAAAGATTGCTTGGAATACTGCCCCCTGTGTTTGAGTTACAGGGACACACGCATTAAATCTGCCCTGGCGTTTCAGCAAATAAGCCAGCAGGCTTTGTTTAACACAGCATACATTTCACGGTTCCTTTTCATTCTTGGGCAAATCTATAGCCCTCCAGCTGACAATAATGATCGAAGCCTTTCAGTGCACATTTGATGTATTGTTTCCAATCTTACAGAGAAATATAACAAATCCTACAAATTATTATAAAAGCAATTAGACTAAATTCAACAGTCACAAAAGAATTGCTACGCATTTTATTCACATATATAGAATCATTTTCAACTCCATAAAATCCAACATCAGCAAGACAATAACATTAAAACTGTCGTAATATTAGTCTCTATTGATATGACTCAACGTTTGACCAATTTGACCAAAGTCCATCAGTGAAAATTATTAATAAAGCATTGCTATTCATAAATGTTTATACAGTAGCAAAAACACCTCTATTGCAAGAAGAAACACTAAATTATGAGGATTTCTGGTTTCATTTATGTGAATCTTTACACAGACTGCTAAGGTAGTAAAGTGCTACACTCTAACTAGGGCTGCACGATATTAGGAAAACATGCGATATGCGATAATGTTGTTCAGTATTGCGATGGCAATATCACATGCGATAAGTAAGTAAAAACTTAGCCTTTATAGTGTTAATGTTTTTCTGCTTTGGATTTGCAGGTAACATAGACTCCAGCCACTGACTAGTCTATGCAGAAAATAAATGAAATGCAATATTTCCATTCCAACATGTTTTTTTGGTAATAATTTACTTAAACAGAGCATTTTAATGCCTCCCATAAAACATTTGAACCATTGAACATTGCTGAAAAAAATCTGAAAATAATTTTTAAATAATTTTAAATCTTAAATTAATGTAATCATAATTTAAATTATAGTAAGTTCTTAGCCAGAAAAAAATAACAAAAGGAGGAATCTATGACAATGTAATTTACTACACGCATTGGGGAACAGTCACTGAAGGACACTATGCAATGTAATGTACCGTGTCTACGTGTGTAGTCACGTAAGTGTATGTGTGTCTGTGTGTGTGCACACTTGTGTAAGCGTGCTTTATACGGCAAGTTTTTTTGCTAGGAAAACCAGCATGTTTATTTTGCTAGGCTTTAAACATGTGCGCTGGCATTTTACAATATTTCCTGATGTGCTAAAAATTCTCTCTTATCTCTCTCTCTATATTCTCTCTTAAGCCTCTTTAATATTTGGAGCTCAGAACGTGGAGTTAAAATACAGCAATTGTTTATTAAAATTGTTTAGCATGGTCTTAAGAATGCTTTTAGCTTACAAACTAATAATAAAGGTAAAAAAAAAAAACAAACAGAACGACTAAAACACAACAAATATGGGTGATGTTAGCTTCTCACTCGAATTATCCGTTCCATCTTAAATGATGGAATGGAAACAGAAGCACGATTTAAGGTGGAACGAGTAATTCGAGCGAGAAGCTAAGCGGCTAACTTTAGCCGCTGTACAACCGATAAATACATGGTTCTGAGTGACAGAGTCGTTAGAGATTGGGCACTGGCACGGCACCGGCGGTGGAAACGAGCTGCTAGTGGATTCCTTGTGTCAGTCAGAGCCGAAAATAGTCCTGCAGGCGAATCTGAATCGCTCACAGAGCGAATCTGAATCACTTCTGAAGCACATTGGCGAGTCAGTGAATCCGCCGATTCAATTCCAATACTGATTCAAGTGACTCACACACCCTGATCAGAGGGAGCCGAATCCTAAAAAGGATCCAAATCCTAAAACGGATCCAGATATGACGAGCTTAGGAAAAACACCATTTATCGCAGTTCAGTCAGTCTTTCACGATATATATATCGCGCGAGTTGATATCGCAATGACGGTACATTTACAATATATTGTGCAGCCCTAAATCTAACATGACTAAAATAGTTTATAAAATGTATACAAACCAAGTCTTAAGCAGAAGGATAACATTGTTACACAAGAAGCTTAGTGGGACAAGAATTGATAAAATCAGAAAATATAACTGCTAAGAATGCTGAGAAGCTCTATTTCCAACTTAATCATTTGAAACGGACAATTAACAGCTGACTACCCACAATTATATCAGTTAGTTACTTTAACCATGTTATTTTGGGATATTAGGAAATTATAGTAGATATAAATTTTATACATTTGGTCTGCGTATTTGTGACAAGGTTCAAATCAGTCAAACACAGATATAATACAAATATGGAAATTTCACACTGGCTCTGTGCGAATATCTGTCAGAAAACAACATGCCACTAAGTAATTTGGGAATTGGAGGCTTGGTTTATATTCTGTACTAAAAGCTTCAGTTCTGTGAAAGGTTGCCCTTCAGAGGTGAGAATGACTTGCACTAGTCCTAAAGGAAGCACATGGACAGACCACTTAAGGCAGGGAGAAGGTATCTGTCAACACAGGAACTGTTTAACAGAGGAAGTAGAAACTGAATCCTGAACACTAAAACCATTTAAAGTGATTCCTGGTAAACAATCAGCAATCAGAACACATTCCTCAAATGCATTTCCAGAACAATGAACGTCTGGAGTGTCATCTAGAACCATAGCTACAAACTACACATGATGCTACAGTTAGCTATATATCCAATTTGTAATAAATCCACTGGAATTATTCACGCTCCACCCATACATGAACAAAAATGGTATTCAATCAAATTACACGAACAGAATCTTTGTTTAGGGTCACAGTTGAGTTTCCAGTTTAATATGTTGGACCATGTTGCAGGTAGTGAAAACTGAATGATTTTCACACCAAATGGCTTTACTGTGGTTAAATGAGACTTACCCTGTCGGTCAAATTCTATGCTGTTGCAATGTGTCTGGTCATGACCCCATGGGCAGTAGAAGACTGAGCCTCCTTCTGTGATGGAGGGCTGACTGGTGTTAGCTTTAGGTGCTCCAACAATGATACTCTCGCTGCTGGGGGAAAAACAAATGCAACAGGTTTATTATGGATTATTTCAAAATCAGTGAATACATTTGAAACATCACCCACCGCAAAAGTGAAGCAGTTATTACTGTCTCACTAAAACGGATTTGGTACTAATGTACTGGACAGTACTGTGTTACATAACAGTGTGGCCATGTGCAATTGCTGGTAAGTTTGTTGGCAATATACAACGTTTTTAGCACTCCAACACTCCACACACACACACACACACACACACACACACACACACACTAGCCTCATTAGGAAACAAATGGAAAAACAAGAGCAGAGGCTGCTAAAGTAGAGTCATAGAGTTTCAGCAGCTGTGTTTCTCCCTTAAGGACAGCACATACAGGCACATGTGCAACACACAAGCAGACACACACTCAAAATGATTTCTAATAATGCCTCAGCTGCAAGTGTATGAGGGAAATCGTGGATGCCATTCGCATACAGTCACACCTTCATGTACTAAGCCATGTCTGCACCACAAACAGTGAATTGCTGCTATTGATCCACTTGCCATGATTTAGTAAACCAAAAACTTCCTCTAAAGTAAAACTGTAACTAAACTGGACTTTTAAAAGCTTCTCTGAAGCATGAGAAGTGGTATAAACCAGCAAGACAGGTTAATCATATCCAGATGGCCTTAAAACAGATAGGGTCTTCTACTTAGGTGGGCTTAAAAAAAAATGTAGAAAAAAAACCAACTTGTATATGCATTAATACAATTATTTTCTTAAAACTGAGGTTGCAAAACAAGGTATGCTGTGAATCAAACCATAAAACAACTACACTGTGATACCAGTTATACTGTTAAATAGGCCATTTCTAATGCAATTGCTTCCACTACTAAAAAAACCCTCCATATTCCCACAATGGAAAACCACACAAGGTAAAAACTCCCCTGCACTGCACGATTTTACACATTGTGAGTCTTTTAGCCAAATAAAGAAAATATCTGTGTTAAATATAATTTTACCAGGGTCTGTGAATCTGGCAATTAGCCTAACATAAAAGCCAAATGAAAGCTGCCTTTTCTTTCCCACTACTGTGCTGAAAATGTATTGCAATGCAAAAAAACACAATAAAAATCATATTTTTACACCCCTAAACTGTATGGTGGTCACCATGAACCTTGAATTTCTAATCTATACCACTATATCTGTTCCACAAGACAGTCTAGACTGGTCTGGTCCAAACATGCTCTGTGAGCTTACTATCGTCTTTCCTGTCATTAAGGTCGGTCCATTTAGCCACTGAGAGGGGGGCCATGAGGACTTTTGTAGGGGGAGGAGTGCACCTACAGGAAGAGAACACCCTTTCCTGCCCCCTGGGTTTTTCTCCATAATGTGTGACCTCACAGAGTCTATCCTCTGCAGGCCCTCCCGCCACTGACCACTTTAAACTGATTACAGATATTGTTCACCGACCAGGGCAGGTTTTGACAACTATGCAGAAAGGAAAACATGAGAATAGTAAATTACTGTCAATGGTAAACACTGAACCACTGGATTTGTATGATAAGAAACAGTTAAAAAGTCTGTCCAAGTTTCCAAAAGACTTTTACCATCATGTGCATTAGCATTATACCTCAGAATTAAGGTTACATTGATTTCATATATAAATACAACAACAGTAGGGCCAGTTGGCTGCTCAACAATTTGACTATGTATCAACTTTTTCAACACCAGTCTCACAGAAGACTGTATTTCTGAGACTGTTCTGATGATTTAAGATATTGGTAGCATAATACTACCTAATCCTAGTATTTTGTCCTTGTTAAACAGCCCTGATGTCTAGGTATAACTTCATAGTTTTCAGCCACAAAATATAACTGACAGTCAATGCACAAATCCTTTAAAGGACTGTTGGGAAAGGCAAATGAAAAATACCTGCAAAGAAAAAAGAGAGAACATTAATCTGTTACGCATCCCAAGGGTTAGTAGGTTTCAAGGTTAATACAGGGGACAGCCTCCCGTGACAGATCCAAAGCTCTAACTGTGAACACAAAAGACCTGAGCAGGCGCTCAATTTGTTTTTATAAAGGGGGAAGCCAAAACACTGCACTCTTCCGGCTTGGAGAGTGAATTCCGTTTTTCTGCCATGTACCTGGACTGGGGAAGCATCTCAGATGTACTGTAACATTCTGCCTGAGGACTAATGTCATTCACAGGGAGGAAAAAAAACCTAGTCACAGATTCCCAGCATAACCTTTACCTTCCTTCCTCAGCCTGAAAAATACTCCTCAGCAAATTTCCTAGTCCCCAAAAAGTTTGTATTAAACTAAACTACACATAAACACCCCCACAGCCAGTGGCACACATTAAATACAGGATCTTTTGTTGGTCAAACGCAAGAAGTTCACAGAATTTCTTTTGCTCCATTCCACTAATAACACAAAAAATGAACATACAAAAAAGTAAAAATAATTTACAAATTGTAACACCCCAAAATGTATTATGCTGTTTATGTCAGAGAAGTATTTCGCATCTGTAGGCCATCACACAGATGCACAGTCAGCAAGCACCACTGAGCACTTCTCAGTTCTTAACTTCTCCAGTTCCTGGAGAGCAGCGAGCTAACACTACTGCTTTGGCTGACTGCTCAAAAAGTCTACAGTTACTTACAAGGGCTGCATTTTCCATGTTGTAAAATACACTCACTCTCACAATATGTGAGCTTGTGTCCTAAAAGCCTGACGAAAGTAGTCCACAGTTGTTCAGATTCAGCTCTTTTTCTGCAGAGCATAAATACTGAATATACCATTAGCACCAACATGAATAACATCTAAAGCAGCACAATGCCACCTAGGGGTATCACAGAACAATATTTAGAATTATATTTACTTACAGCACCTACAAATAAGCAGAGGTACCACAAGGACAATGACAGTAACAGCAAAAGATCTCAACAGTTATCCCCAACAGCAATGAGCAACATGCATCTTACAGAACAAAGGCCCAATGATCCTGATTTTGATTACCTAAAGTGACCACAAAAATTAGCTAGCACACACAGACACACACACACACACACACACACACACTTATGATAAAACATTCAAGTAGCAGCTTTAGTTTTCAGTTTGTTAGTGAGGGGCGATTGTACTTAAAAAAAAAATTGGTATATTTTCTTCCTCGGCTTGCATTGTAGCTTTTCTTTAGTCTGTGATGGTCATTACAAACAACTCGACTCAAGTTAAACTAACTAATATTATGAGAACATGTACTCAATGTGTACTGAATGACTGCAACAAGAATACGTGTAATTTATTACATTACACCTCAGAATGTGGTCTCAGATTGGGAAATAGCTCCGGTTCCTTCACACGATTGTGCGATTCTAGTAAACAGCAATTCTGGAGTTTTGTCTCAATGCTAATCCTCAAATTAAAAAAAAATACAGGAAATACAGTAACATGAAAATGCTTTCATCACATCAACGGAAATAGTTGTGGCTTCTACGCCACATACACACACAGTTTGGCAAACACACAAACACACAGCCTTGACAACGATCTGCAGCAATTGTAAATAAGCAACAATTAGCATGTAATGGGTCTTTATCAGGCTGAAGATCTGTCTCGTCTAAACTGCCTTCTCTCCCAGCTAAAACCTTCAATGCTGGCCTAACATTAGCATAGTGATAAGAGCTTGATTGTTCTTGGCCAAAGAGCTGATTTTGGAAATGGCTGTGTGTAAAGTGAACCCTCTTTAACAAGACATCCTGTGGAGTGAATATAGTCCTATTAGATCGTTAAGGAGGTTTAGACCTACTGTCTACCACCTCAGAAACATACGTATTGTTATTTTGTGGTGATAAATATCAGAGTAATCTGTTCTTTCAGAGACAAAAACTTCTATTTGTCACTGATGCAATAATTTGCACAACCGCACAATTAAATCTGTATTATTTTGGATGGGTGTGGTACCAACAATGGTTATTTTACATCCAGCGTAATGCTATAACTGTTTGTGCTTTACAAGATCTTTAAAGCCACTAAAAGGGTATTATATTCATCTAACTCTTAAAAGGCACAACCCTTTTTGAAGATGTGAATTTATGTGACTCATGTGAATCTAAATTGTATTGGTTTTAAAAACACTGTGATACTTAGCAATAAGTTCCTGTCATAATATAAGCGAAACTGTTGGGGGCATGAATAATTCCCTGATGAGCTGACTGTGGAAAACATTAGCATTTTTGTGGCGGCCCTCAGTGCATTGACCACCACCTCTACCCAAAAACCCCAGTCATCAGAGCACTAGCAGTTTCCACATAACCAGGCACAAATCAAGCTAACCCAGTCAGCAAAGAGTCTAGGCTGAAATCTGTTTACCACTGAAATCCTAAACATCTTCATTAGTGGATTTGGTAATAAGATCAAAGTTAAAAAAATTTTTTTTTTTAATGAGCGAGCATGCCAAAAATTCTCCACCGACAGTGATGTAGAAGGTTGGTTCAAAAGTTGGTGATGTCACAAAAACAGCTGGAAGTTCTTTCTATGGATTCAGGAGGGAAAACACGCCGAACGTTGGCCTCGCTCCCCTTTTTAACAGCCCCCAAAACATGCTTTATGCCATTCCACACCTAATTGTCTTCCTCACAGCTGCAAAACTTATGTCACTTTAACACTATTGTAATTGCTTAAAGCCTTCAAAAAACCACATTGGCCTGTTTCACAGAGGCTATGGAATCACAATCAGCCACTTCTGCCACCATACAACTGCAAATGGCACAAGTGCATGGAAAAATATGTTAAATAAAGAAAACCCACAAAAAAAACACTGAACGAATGTAGAAAAGTGTGAGACTGTTTCATCTGGAAAGGTCTTATCATGAGCTTTTTGCTGAACTTAGATGTCACAGATCTAAGATCAATCATCTATGTAATCTGATGCACAATCCAACAGTCATTCATGACCATCAGTCTCTAAAGCATGAATCTCTCATCACTTGGGATTAACTTGCCCCAGTTTTTCCTAAAATGCAAGCACACAGGCTTATTCTGAACATAGGGCTATGGTGTTTACACTGAATGAAATCAGTGTTCTTCTGCCCTCTTTGCTGTCTGCCCTTTAGACACGAGCAACTTGTTTGATTTTCACTGTTACACTAAGGGGGCATTGCTGAAGCTATGGAGGCAAACAAGCCATTTGTCCAAAAAACAAAAGTAAAGTGCTTCAACAGTCATTGCTACACAAGGTAACTGCCAACTCACCTCAAAGACATTCTCTTGGGCATTAAGAGAACATCTTAATGAAATTAAATTGCTCTCACAGCTAATTACAGTACCTATGCTCTGTCCACATAAACACAGTTACAGTCTATTAGCAAGTAAAGGCAGATGCAGATGCAAATAACCCTGGACATGAAGAACCAATTTTTTTCTAGAATCAGCTCAGAAATCTACCCTAATCGGAAGCACACATGTATCTGGGTGAGAAGCACTGCACAACTCTGAACTCCATGAACCCCCACACCAGTACGATGATGCCAGTATTCTCTCTGATTCCAGCATGCCCAGTACTGCCCTGTACTGGGGGCCATCTGAGCAATTATAATAAAATCAAGTAATAACAAGAAAGCTGAAAGCAGGCTAAAGCAGTGTCTGGATGGCCTGTCCTCTTGGTAAAGCTGAACCAAACACGCTGCATGCTGCTGTCTGGGAAGTGTGGGCCCAGAGATGAGTAGCAAAGCAGACTGGTCCTGGCTGCAAGGCCCACTCAAACAGCTGGCTTGTCTATAGCTTGAACGAAAGAGAATGATTATGGACTAGAATGAAAGCAAGGTACATGAATACACAGCTACAGAGTAAAGATTCTCAGAACCATGGCCAGACTGAGTACAAATGTTGTCCAGCATCTGATGAATGCTGCATGAACTTCTACCATAATGTAATAATGACATTAATTAAACTAGGTCATTAATATGCCTTTTTAGCTTGGTTTGATCACAGAACCCAGGACTTTAACCTGCCAAGAAAATGTGGACATGGAAAACCTGCTCATGGAAAACCTGCTCCACCTTTGTGCCATTTCAGAACAGTGGTTAAGATTAAACACACACCCCCTTCTGTTGATCTGATAAACAACCCTACCTCCACCCCCGTACACATCCAGAATTTAACGTAACCATGAAAGCATTTCCTCCCACAGGATGTGTCTGTTGAAGTAGGTCTGCAGTTCAGTGTTCCTGTACCAGGTGCAGAGGACTTTGCCAGAGCCTTTCAGATTTGGCTTGAATCACTAAGGAACAACCAATATTCACTTCATCTGGTGACCCTATATCCATGTATTTTTTTTTAAAGGCAAGGCGAGGGCAAAAACATGTTAGTCATAAAATATTTACTCATCATTTTGACGATTCTTATACTTAGCTGTCACCCAGTTCCAAATGAACCAAAGTTAATCCTCAAGCAATGTCCTGATCCAATCACAGGATGTAAACTGATGCAAGCATATCAAGAAGTTTCAGTGCACTGTATATGATTTCAGTGGACTGTCTATGTCTTGTATATGGTGAACATAGTATTTTAACGCAACTGGTGGTCATATCATCAGGTTGATCAATTAAACTGAATCATAATCAATATTAAACACCATCGAATATTCTCACTTAAAGAAAGCAGCACAAAAAAAATCCATCCACAATGTCATTATGCTGTATTATTTGGCAGTACTATTTAGTAGACTAGCTTTTGTGAGGCTGTACTGTCTATCAAAAAACAAAAGATCAGACTTTGATTGGACCTGAGGGCAAAAAAGAATCAGGACATTCCTCTTAAGGACCTAAGAGCACAAGAACCAGCCATACTTTTGTTAAGAAACAGCAGCTTCTGCACAGTTCTGACAAAAACCACCAACCATGTCATTTTGCTGCAGGCCCTGGTTTCTCAGGAAGAAAGATGACAATTTAGAGTAGCCACTACAGCTATGTAAACATAAAGTGAGGTTTCACCCCTTACATTTTCAGACAACAAATTCTAAGACGCAGAATAACCACCAGTTTACACCTCTATAGATTTCCGCAACACCCTAAGATGCAACCCTAAGGGCTGCGGAATGTGGGCTGTTCACACCACAAGAGTGCTCAGTAGGGAGTCTCGTTCTAGTGAAAAAGCAATGGTTCTATCAGAAACAACTGCTTACTCTCTATTGAGTCATTTTTACACCAAACTGGCAGGACACTAGCCACCTGAAGACTGACTCATCTAGGAAATCTAGATTTATCTGGCTCCGTCAAAGCCTTTGTTATGCTCCAAAAGAGCAAAACAGGATGGTAAAAATCAAAGATAAAGATCTACCTAAGTGCGCACCAGGACAAGTGAGCACCACCCTGGGGCTTTCCCCCGCACAAGCTTATGACTTCTTTCGGCCCTAATCAAAACACATTAATCTTTTCTGTAAGATGAACAAGGACAGAGGCCCATTATATAAGCCAGCCCTTTCCAAGGCAGCAAAGGTCAGACTGCTTCTCAACAGTGAAGGCAGCCTGGGTCATCACTCCATTCACTGACTAAGCTTGTCCCCCTTAAACCTTTTAAACATGCTCACATATTACTACAGGCCAGTTTTGAGATGAGTACAACCAGATGCCAACAGGACAAGGGACTAATGGCAAAGCAAATCCATGAAACACAAGGGACAAAAGAATGAACATATATATGAAAAAAATCAAATGGGGGGGGGGGAGTCACATTGGAGTTTAGTTTCTTAAAAGAGGTACCACTGCACAAAAGCTCCATTGTCCATCCATGGAAAACACTAATGATTGCAAGGGGTAACTGTGTGAAGGAGAGTTTGGCAGCCAACATACACACACCCTTAACCAGATGGACCCATAACAACAGACAAACAACCTCACACACACACACACACACAAAGAACAGTAAAGGTAACAAATTCAATCTCTTCAAATAGGAAAGCTGAACATACATCAATTTTTTTTAGCAGTGTCAAACTGACCTTGAGGTTCTAGAGAAACATTGGCTTAGCATTCACCCTCTTCCACTGGTTAAACTTTGGTGGAGAGACAAACACATATAGAGATTACCTAATGCACTGTGTGTCATGGCCAAATCATTCATGATGTAATACACAAGTGTAGCTTCTAACAAATACATGGTAGAGGACTGGAGTTCATTATCAGTGGGGTGTCTTACCAGTCACACAAAGGACCGAGTGAAACTGAATTTGTGAATCTTTCAGTGATACAATGTACTTAGGCAGGTGAGAATAAATGTTGTGTATAATAACAAACTCTGGCCTCATCTTTGGTTGCACATATGTTGTATTTGGCCAGTTTTGCAGACAATCCTTCTGTTCTCATTTAACCACAAAATGTAAAACCATCCTCAAACAAACACGCAACACCAAAGCCTCTTTTTGAAGGAATGTCCTAGTGTGTAATCCATAATGCACATTTGAACTCGATCAAGCTACAAAGACGTTCTTGTTTTTGTCTTTTAAGTTCCGGAGTCCCTATGCGTTTCACCAGTCATTACAGGACTGTACAATTACACGGTCAGACAAACTGTGTACAAATAGAGGAAATATAAGACCACGATTACCTTCCCCAGGAGTTAACCAACAAAGATCAAGAGCAAGACATGTAATAGTCCACAAGATCACGCTGGTTAACTTTCAAGCAACACAGTTGCAAGGAGAAAGCCACTGCCTTCCAAACAGAACATTGCTGTCCATTTACAGTTTGCTAAAGATCACATGAACAAGACAGAAAGATATTTGAGAAAGGAAAATACTGCATTGCAGTATAAGAACTGTATCCCATCTCTGAAAAATGGTAGTGGTAGCATCATAATTTGGGCCTGTTGTGCTGCATCTGGGCCAACGCAGCTTGCTATCACTGATGTAACAATTTCTGAATTATATCAGCAAATTCTGAAGGAAAATGTCAGGACATCTCTCTATGAGTTAAATTATCTCTATGAATTTCTAGAGAGAAAATAGGTCATGCAGCAAGAAAAGTACCCCAAGCTTACAAATCATTCTACCAAAGAACGATCACAGAAGAATAAAAGCTATTGCTTTGGGACAACCAAGTCCTGAACTTAACTCAATAGAAGTGTGGTGGAAGGACCTGAATGAAACCCACGACCATCCTAGAGGAATGGAGGAATGGGCTTACATTTTTCAAAACCAATGAGCAGGACTGATTAATAGTCACTGGAAACTATTTGTGGTTATTACTTGGGGTCACACCAGTTACTGAAAGTAGAGGTTCATATACTTATGACACTCAATACATAAATGTTTATGGTCACATTTATGCAGAAATCTAAAAAATCATAAAAGATTTACAAGCTTTCAAGCACTACTGTATTTGAGATACTAGAAATAGTGCAGAAGAAGGTAAAAACAATTGCAGAATCCCTACACAATCAAAGTGTACAATAGGAATAAAAAAAAAAGAAAAAATAAGAAACTGGAAAGGACAAAAAAAAGAACATGTACAAATATTTTTACTGTACTGACAATCAAATTAAACAAGACTAATGATATTCTTTTTGTATTGTAACATGCATTTGGTCAGTGTTCTCTGGAGTCGCCTGCTCACATGTCGTAGGCCAGATCAATCACCACGGGACACTTTTGCCTCTTATTGTTAGTCATCTACAGTGTTATTCTTGTATTCACTGTGATTCTTTTTATTCTCTAGCTTACAGGAGGTTTTTCCTCACCTCTGTTGACATTGCCTTGCTCACTAGGGTCTCAGACCCAGATTCTGTTAAACTGCTGTGTTACATCAGTTGAAAAAAGTGCTATACAAATAAAATGTACTTAAACACTGACCATATCCACAACACGCTCAAGAAAACTTAGTGAGACATATTGTAATATTGTCCAGCTCTAACTGAATGCCAACCACACTCTCAGAATAAATGTACTGTGATGGCAAATTTATGAAGATCCACCATATTCATTTTCCCAAAGAAAATGGGAATATTCATGTCTTAATCAGTACCATATTTGTAACTTAACTATTTTAAGTTATTGGAGCAGCTGGTGGCCTAGTGGTTAGGGCGTTGCCCCTGCAATCAGAAGGTTGTGTTCTTATTCTAACACTGCTAGTGACACCACTGAGGTTCCCTTGAGCAAGGTACCGTCCCCACACACTGCTCCCCGGGCGCCACTCGTTGGTGGCAGCCCGCTGCTTCACTTGGTGAACGGGTTAAATACAGAGAAAGAATTTCATAATGTTCACACTGTGTCCTGTGGTGTTTTCACGCTTGTCTATAAGGGGCCACTTCACTTTACTTTAATATGGAAAAATACAATGAAAAGCCTGAAGCCATTGAAACTTAAAAAAATAACTGCAAATGTTTTTAGTATCCGTGAGAAAATTTCCATATTGTCAGGTCCTAATGTATGTGCATCTCGTAAGCGACAATTAATACATGTAAATGAATACTGAAAATGAATATAAATAAACGAATAAATGAATATTATAATTTTAAAAGTGTCTCCACACATTCAAGAATAACCCTAAGGTTCAGACTCTGACCTCTGACCTTTCCCTACCAAGGACCTTCCCTTCTTATCTACATACTATGCAGACAAAGAGTGGAATGTGCAACTCCTCCACACAGTTTTTTCTCTTCATTTTTACTACATGCTTTAACTAGTCCACATAAAGTCATACCGAAAATCAGAGGGGATTTATCCTAAATGACTCCTCCTGTATTTCCTACTCAAAGGCTAAATATTTCACATTGGCCGCTGAACTCCAAAAATCTAACAAAGACATAGATGAACGAGCAAGTTTTTGATTAAATGTACTGGAGAGGCCCCACTCCACTCCACCCCTTGCACAAAAAAACACATTTCTACTACAAGCTAGGAATGCCACTCACACACAAGTGTATGAACACTGCCTTGAGGCAGTCTTCTCTGGTGGTCCACACACACTGTGTAATTTTATTAATGTGAGTCAAAGAGCATTGAACAGCTCAAACAGACATACGTGCCTGTATAGAGCCAAACTATGACGCAGTGCCTCTGGGGCAAGCAGGGAATTTCAGGAAGACACAAAGCGAGTAAGAGTCGTAGAAAGAAAGACAGGGAGAAAGAGAGATTCTGCTTCCCATCAAGAAAAGGGGGCACGGAGTCCTCAAACAGCTGGCTATGGGATGGCTTTTTGATGGTTTGCAAAAACAGAACTTTCCAGTCCTCTGCAATTTTTGAAAACTCCCGACAACCACAACGCAGAATGGCGTCCAAAAAGCCCCTGATTCACAACTCCCTCTAAAACTCTGAGGTTTATGCTGAACTCTGTTCACAAGCAAGCAGGTGCACATGTGAAGAGAATTACTTCACCAAAATGTTTGTAATCAAATCATTACTTGATGAGAAATATGGAGGTGATGGAGGTGATCCAATGAAGTTTGGTGGTCCAGCAGTTTTCCCTCTGTACTGTCTAGAAATCACAATGCAATGTTGCGTTACATGTAGCAGTGGAAAGAAAATAAGAGACAAACATTCTAAGAAGAATCTGTATTCTGTAAGAATAGGAAATCTGGCAAATTACTAAAACCCTTCATATAACCGTACAAATAAAGAATCCAAAATGGTTCTTATCTTGGATGTAAGATTCTAGGAACAACCCTTTTTGGAATGAGTGCTTTAACATAACACTTCTTTAAGACAGGGCTTACCAAACTAGAGGCAGAGGGTCCCATGGGGGGCACAAGTAGCTGCTTAGGCATTGAGACGTTTTATCTGTACTTTTTTTCCTATTTTGTTATTTTACTTCATCTCATTTACCTTTTCTATAAAAAGCTGTGCCTGTTTAAACATGGTAGACTATAAACTGTACAAGCCAACGAATCACAGCCATCCAGTGCGCACTTATCTATGAAAAACAACCGAGAAATGCTAAGAGTGGAGACACCTTTATTTTTAAGCCTCTCTTGCACTTCACTTTGTCCATTTTTGTTCAACCTCCTCCACCATGACATCTCTACAGTGAAAAGTTCAGATGATGTCATCGCAGGGAGATAGGCTTCTGCTCTTGCTGTGACTCCATTCCCCTTTAGAGCGAGGGTGTGTGTGTGGGGTGGGTGGGGTGTCTGGAATATTTGACAAAGGTGAGGGTTTAAACACCCAGGCTGTGATGAAGAGAGATTTAACTCATCCACTGGACCAACACACTTACACAGCAGCAAGAGCCGACTCACACAGTCCCTCTGAAGAGTTCATTTTCAAATTCAAAGAAAGTCTGTGAGAGTGGTGTGTGTGTGTGTGTGTGTGTTAGTCAGTGAGAGAGAATGAAAGAGAGATCCAGAGGAGAAGGAAACAGTGGAAACTGGAGCAACCAGCAAGTCACTCAAAGCAAAGCCCTGTAAAGCTGTGCTTGGCCAGACACACAATACACAGCAGCAAATAAGGCAGATATGGCTGACAGTGACTGCGAGTTGAGTCACTGGCTAATGATTACTATCACAGTGTGGGATGTTAAATGTACCAAAAGCTGTTTAAAAACATAATTTTCTAAAAAAAAATCTAAACTTAGCCAAACACTCTTAAAAATAAAGGTTTCTAACTGGTTCTTGACTTGAACATACAACTCTAAGTAAAATATCTCTTATTCAGTCTTTCCACTATGTGGATACTCTTCTAATTTGAAAAAAAAAAAAAAGCTTCCATATATCTCAGTGACAAAACTGTTCTTCCCATTTCTCAGGAAAAGGGTTATTCAAGGAACAAATAGTGCTTCAAAGAACACTCTTTAGTGCCTTTATTTTTAAAAGAATTACAGAAAGAGGCATCTCAGACCGTGGATCAGCCTTCTTCAGATACCGAAGATGCTCTTGTATTTAGGTTATTTACTTGAGAGGCTGAGATCACTTAATTTAAAATCACTACAGTTGACACTCTCTGCTGTCAGTGACAAAGTCTCAAATATGGTTTTAATCGAGCTGAAACCCTAATCTGAGTAATGGTAGGGGCATTACTCATAACATCATAAGGAGCACAATTAGTGAGCCAGAATTTGTCTTTAAGGGAGGACAGTGACTGTGCTGTGTAATATAAAAAATATGCAAAGCACTTCCAAAATCAGATTATGCACACAAGTGAGACCTATCTGATTCATTATTTTTTCACAAGGAGCTATTATGGGTCTAATCTATTCATGTTTCCATTCAAAGGATGTCCATTTGGACATCCTTGTGGGGACATACTAGGCTCTCCTTCTGAATGATCACCCAATTCAGGGACAGTAAGGGGCTAAAGCATCAGCAATCAGGGACAATTATGATGGCAATATTCATTGCCTTTTTGGGAACTCTGTCCTAAGGAACTTCTCTGCCCTGCCAGTGATGTCACACTTTCCCCAGCCCCTAGATATGGCTTGAATAAAACGCTGACATCATGTGATGCACATTACTACATATATTAAAGAGTAATGAAAATGAAGCTTTGTGGCGCAAACCCTGCAATGGGACAAGAGGATTTGGGTTTATCTTTCACACACACTCACACTCACACACACCAGAATGTTTGGGTCACCCTGGACAAACACTAAACCTCACTTTTAAAAGAGTGTCCCTCCCCAGCTGTGGAGACAGGCTTTGATCTATATGGCACTTCACATATTGGGCAGGGATTCAAAACAACAGTTGGAGACACCTCTGTGGTGTCTCAAAGTCCTTAAAAAGCCCCTGCTGGGGTCCAACTGAGTCCCAGTTCAAATTGATTCAAACACTACACTATTGTTACAGTGATTAAAGCTTATCTGGACATAGATTGGGATAAATACCAGAAAATTAAAGTGATACGTATAGCTGTTGTTAACCTTCTTAATCTAGTTAGTTAATTTCACTAGAGCAGCCCTTTCTGGTCCAGGAATCAGCTGTTGGTGTTTTGAGGAAGGAGAAGGCATGAACTGGTGACTGCTTAAATGAATGAATGGTTTCATCTGCAAGAGTCAAAAATAATGCACAGTCCAGTCTACTGTTCATCTTTTTAATGTAAATTTGAATTTGGCTGAGGACAATGTATCACACATGTCCAGTTCCAAACTGATCTGAGAACTCCTGTGTTGGTCTGTTGTTCTTCGCATCAGTGGAATATTAATAACATCTGTTTCACTTCGATTCTCAGAGACTGGGAATTTATAACAGACTTTTTCCAGCAGTCTGCTTTCAGTTTCTTTAGAAACATGAAGCTCGTGATTTTTTTAAAATCATAATTTCCTTGAGGTGCAGTATGTTAATGAGTTAAATGAGGCCACTCAGACTGACCTGGGCGCGCTGGTGGTGTAGAAGTCCACGGAGTATCCGAAATAGCTGCCCCGCGGCCCGCCGTACACCGCCGGGCTTTCCGCGTCCAGGTTGAAAGCCGCGCAGAGAGGCACCAGCAGAGCAAGGGGCAGGGTCACCCCCGGGTGGAAAGAAGCCGCCCCGGGCTTAGAGCGGGGTCTTCTGAAGCCCATGTCGGCTGAAGGAGTCTCCTGGATCAGTGAAGAGTTCCGGGCGTGCTGGACAAAGGAGCTGAGAGACGGCGTCCTCCTACAGAGCTGAACTTCAGCCTAGACAAGAACCATACCACTCAGACCCTCCAACTCACTAACGAGCCTCTACAAAACTCTCTCTGTCTGCCTGTCTTTCTCTCTCTCTCTCCCTTTCTGTCTGTATCTGTCTTCCCCTCCCTCTCTCTCCCTGTCTCTCTCTCTCACTCTCTCTCCCTCACATACACACACACTCCATCTCTCTCTCTCTGTCTCTCTCCCTTTCTGTCTGTCTCTGTCTTCCCCTCTCTCTCTCCCCCTCTCTCTGATACACACACTCCACCTCTCACACACACACACACCCTCTCTCTCCCTCTCCCTCAAATACACTCACACTCCATCTCTCTCTCTCTCTCTCTCTCTCTCTCTCTCACTCTCACGCACGCACGCACTCCACCTCTCTCTTTCACCCCCCCTCTCTCTGAGAGGTGGAGTTACCAGCCGAGAGAGGAGGAACAGGGCTTTAAGTTACTAATTCGTGTGGTTTTGTTTATTAGAAGTGTTTAGTGACCTTAACAATAAAATATCCAGTTCCTCCTTAATCTATTGGACTAACGTCATGAAAAAAATATTTTTAATAATAAGTGTTACAGATGTTAGGAGGAAACACTGTTAAAGTTTCAAAATGCCCTCCCCTGTCTGAAAAGGACACACATGCCAAAGGATACCTTGTATGCAAATTAAGCTGCTAAAATGCCTTTTTCAGTCTTAAAGGTCCAGTAACAAAATTGTTCTAAAAATCGGGGATAGAAAATCATTGTAAACCTCCAAAAATCTATTAAGGGATAAGTGGTGGTGGTGATAAATTATGATTGTATTTGGTCAAAAAAGCACTAAAATACAAGCCAAAAAACTGAATGTCAGCCCTTATTATTTGAGTAATATTCCAGTACACTTTTGGGTATGGTTGATACGGTCTCATGCACTTGGCTCAGCAAAGTGCTGGCAAAACTTTTTGTTTTATCTTGTCAAACCGATCAAATGTCAATTCTCTGTGATAAACTCTGTCTGCTGCTGTGTTGTGATTGAAGTAGTATGCAGTGTAGGGTAAAACATTTGCTGACATGCTGGCAAGTTGAAACACCAGTCCTGCATTAAAAAGTTAAAAATTAAAGTTAGTCAAATCATACCTTAACACAGTACTTTTTTACCTATTATAAACTCTCCTGTAAGAGAAGAGACTAGTTTGTGCCTAGTTTATCAGTCTACTGCATCATAGCATAGCATTTCCGTATAATACTTTAAAGTTTTTCTTTTTTAAGATCTCAAGCCCATATGAAATCACAGTGCATGTGCTGTAAGATATACAACATATTTTGGGAATGTAACATTTGAGACTAACCCTTCCCAAGCTGTTCAGAATACTGGCTTTTTATGTGCTTTTTTCATACAACAGGCACAGTGAGTGGTTTGAGCAAAATGTTATTTAAATTACTCATAATTATACAAGCTGAACTTGTTAAATATCTGCAGGAAATTCAATGTATGAAGGCAAAGTATCTATACCTACATTAAAACCAGTCAAACATCAGATTTACAAGACAAACCACACGACGCTTTTTGTCCAGCAAAATAGCTTGGCAAAGAACTGCCACTGGAAAATGTGCTCAGAAGTACACGCATAAAAACACACGTTCTGAATCGCTTTTGAACAGTTGGCAAGCCACTCAAATGTCAGTTGTAAATAATGAACCATGTCTGCAGCTGAAAAGGCTGTGTGGATTTAGATGGGTATAAGGTCATTTTGTTAATAAAAAATACTGTGCTACATGATAAAAGGTTCTAAGGCATTTTATATTTTGACTGTTAAATCATCTCCAAAGTTAAGCTTTTCTGACTGATCACAATTTACATTACACATAAACCTGATTGAAGCCTGTGTCAAAATTATTCTGTCCATCAAACCCCTTAGGTAAAATAATGTATTTGGCAGATGCACACAGTTTCAGCAAATAAAAAAGTAATATCTAAAGGGTTTCTTTCTCCTGTCTCTTCTGTAATGAGATCTTCCATCTCACATATACTGAAAAGTTGCTAACTAGTGCTTAACTTGGCTTTAAACCTGATATGCATGAAGCCAAACTAATTGGATGCTGCAAATAAGTAATTTGAGACATTCTCGTGATCCTCAGAATGGACAACTCTCTAGGCTGGACAAGTTTCCATAATCTTATAACAATAAAGTCTGAAGCAAAGAAAAGTGTTTGGACAGTCACAAATTAAATGTAGGCTATGTTGAATGACAGAAAATTATACAATTCCACAACCCAGCTGACCGATGTTTATCTTTTTATTCAGTAGAATGTTCAGGCCTATTTATACAGAATAGCATAATGAATTATTAACTTTGAAGTCAAGTAATAAATGTTTTCAGAGGGTATATCTTTCCAGAATTATGTCCAAGGCCATTACCTACATTGTGTTCTTTAACCTCAAACAAATAGAGGTTAAATTCAGATGCATGGTACCAGCGCAGTGAAGTGAGCTGACTTCATCTTTTACATTGCTTGTGCACAGAAAGACAGGTTGATCAACAGTGAACTAATTTAAGAAAGCATGCCTGTGAATTAACAGCGCACATTTATGGGTTTGTCCACTTCTCCAATAAATTCTGAATTATTTACTGTGAGTGTGACAGTATTGTAGACACATAAAAGCTGCCTGGAGTACTGCCATACAGACAGGCCCGGATTAAGGTGGGTCTGGGCCCCGGGGCAAGGAGATTGCAAGGGCCCCCCCTCCCCCCCTCCCGC
>JBBPCX010000141.1:724664-747150 GCA_037974365.1 Hydrocynus forskahlii | reverse complement strand
GATTGTTGTTGGGCCCCCCTGGATCCATGGGCCCCGGGGCGCCAGCCCCACTCGCCCGGTCGGTAATACGGCCCTGCATACAGACAAAACACTTTAGTATTGCATGTCTATACCTACATGTATGGCCATTCCTGGCAAACAATCCTGCATGATAAAATCAGAATTAGAATCAAAGCATTATTGATCCCAGAGGAATCTGCACAGTCACACACAGACATAAAGACTGCAACAATATACAATATAAGTAAAGTCAAAATAAAATAAAATAAAACTCTCCAGAAAATACTGAAGTTGTCTGCTAATTAACACAAATAGTGGTTTGGAGTTACTCTTTACCTAGTACGTTATTGCAAGTAATAGTAATGTAAGTAGTGATACAGCACATGATAAAACTATAGCACAAAATAAATTATTGCACACATTGAATAACTATTATTCACCAGGTAATTGAGCAAAGTACACAGATGTTTCTGAACCATTAGGCTTTAGAATAGTGGTGTACATGAAACACTTCTATTTCCCTTAAGAACCAGTTTTCATTCAGTTTTAATTGAGGTCTTTAGTTGAGACCGTTCTTCAGGGCATCAAAAGTGCTCTTCTATCATTATTAATTTCCTTTTGGTACCTTTATTTTTAAAACATAAGGTTTAAAGCTTAGTTGCTATATTTACAAATGACACATGTATGCAATTGGGATGTTGCGCTGTCCAGTCACTACAGTGAAATGCAGCACTGGAAATCTGCTCCACTAACTGGAATAAGTGTGTGATGGTTTCGTTGATTCACTCTCTGCTTTGGGCACTGAACTGTGTATGCCAATTTAGGCAGTGTGGACTATGGGGAGTGAAAAATATTTAACAGCAGTGTTTTCTACTGTGCATGATGAGAGAGGTTCTATTTGAGAAAGCAGGGTGTTGAGAGGGCTGCTGACAGCTGTTGGGGTCGTTGGGTCAGGCTGCAGCAATGTATATCTATAGCCACTATCTGTAAATTACTCAAATGCCCCACAATGTCTTTAGGGATATTTATGCACACTTTTTTCAGTGGATGGTCCTTTATACATATATTTTTTGGTATTTATTGTTTGCACTGTGCTGCCTTGTGCTGTCTTACTTGGTCTTACCTCCTTTCTGGGTAAGAAGTGAAAAGCTTGTAATGTCTGGATGTTGTCTTGCAGCCTTTTATGTCTGCCCGTTGAGCCTGGAGAAATGCAATTTCATTCAGCTATGCATCCGTTGTTGTACTGTTGTATGGCATGAATGACAATAAAGTTCAATGACTTACTTACTTACTTAAATAGGCATTCTTAAAAATGAGATGTGCAAGTTACACATGTTCGATTTTGTTAAACATATTAATAGCATCATATATTCAAACAAAGGGCCGTCTTTCGTTTCAAGAGTACATAATAATTGACAAGGACATCACACTCATCAAGGGACATTTCTGGATCAAGAATCTTGACCATTATTCATTTAAAAGCATTTGCACATGTGACAGTGATTTGTATACATGTGCACGTGGTCACAAGCCACAAAGGGATGAACTGACAACAATACTTTTCACCTTATCTCTGTACTCTGTGCAATCTCTTTTTTTACACAGCACATTCTGTTGACAAACTGATCTCTCTATCTGCCGCCTCATCAGATCTGCTCAGTATTGTCTGGGACTGATAAGTGATTACGGCCGTAATGTGGACAGACGTAAACACACCTACTGACACCAGAGAGGTCAAAAGTTTGAGTGCCTCAGAGAGACCTGAGGATACATAATGTGGAGACAGATAAGAGGCTTTTCGAGCAGGCAGTTGGCCTTTACCAACTGCTGGTATTATAATGTCCCCACACCTAAAGACAGCACTTTAAAAAGGTCAACCAACCCCACCCCC
This sequence comes from Hydrocynus forskahlii, assembly GCA_037974365.1. NCBI lineage: Eukaryota > Metazoa > Chordata > Actinopteri > Characiformes > Alestidae > Hydrocynus > Hydrocynus forskahlii. The sequence continues at coordinate 745,259 of JBBPCX010000141.1, read as the reverse complement.
CATTTCTCTGTGACTGTAAATTACCACACTAAGTCACAAAGGATGCTGTGTCTGTCATTACCTCCAACATGAGGCACCTGGGAGGGAATTCATGTGTATGTGCTCATGAACCACATCACAAATCAGAGACTCTATGCAAGCAGTAAAGAAGGTCTTACAACCGTGCAGCAATGTGTGGAGCAATTTTTTAAAAAGCCCCATGAAAAGGTCTGACTCTTTCTCCAGGGTACTGGAAATGTTCAGCAAGAATAACAGGAAAAGATTAGGTAATGCAACTGGATGTGTGTCAGCCTCTCCTTTGTGAGCTCTACACAGGGTTTGTCATCTGCATCTTGTTCTTGAAATGTTGTCATGTCTTTGGGGGATGAGTGTGGGGTATCTGAAGGCACATTAACAAGTGAAGGAGGTGGCCAAAAACATCTCCTCTGACGGGATTACTGTTGTAATTGCATGAACTAGAATGGTATGTTTCTTTTCTCAGCTCTCTCAGTATAATCACAAATGCCGTCCTGCCATAACAGCTCTTCAGACCAACTCGTTTTCTCTTGGTATTGTACAAAATACCTAGCAACACCCTAGCAATCACCTGGAACACTAAAGCAACCATCTAACAGCTCCCTAGTAATCACCTGGGAAAACATACTAACTAGCAACACTCTAGCAATTAACTAGGATATTATGGCAACACCCCAGTGACTATCCTTGCTGTCTGGTGGCACACTAGTAAACACCAGGAAATTGCATAAGCTGCGCAATCATGCTGCATTTCTTCATGAAAAGAATTTTTTTAAAGAGCAGCTGAATAAAAACTGAGTATTCCCTTTAAGAGATCATTAAACACAGCCAAACTGATGACAATATGCTTGATCACACTAGTTACTTTTAGTGAGTTGGCCAGACATTTATGTTTGGTGTCTAGTTTGAACAACTCTTTTCTCAAAATGTGCCAGTCCATCTCTCCACTCTAAAAAAAGGACAGATATTCCTGAACTGTACAGGTGAAGCCAAATATTTATCCAGTGGTAGGTTGTTGTAATGAAAAACTCAAGACATGAACGTTGTTTTGCTCCCTTGTAAAAAATTATAAGATGTTGATAGTGCTGTGAAATTCTATATTTCTATGATTGCCTATCTGATGATTTCTGTACTTTATAATTCTATACTCATGTATTATATTTTCAACTCTGTATTGTATTTATGGATTGTTGTCTCACTGCAACAGAAGCCAAATAGTGATAGCTAGATGACTAGATCAGCAAATCTCCAAAAAGACAGGTCTTGGCGATGTTCACAGCATGCAGTACCTACCAAAAGTGGTCAAAAAAGGACAACCATTGCACCAGTGGGCACCCGATGCTCACTGATATGCATGGGGAGCAAAGTACTGAAAAGTTAATACTGACTGTAATAGAAAGGTGTAAGAACACAGAATGCATCACAAGCAATGTAATTAACTAGTGGCAGTGGCCCCTTTCAGCAGCATAATGCACCCTGTTGAAGGAACAGGTTCCCCTGTTTCAGGGACGTGACAAAAAGTTGATCTCCAGATTCCCCAGATCTCAATCTAATCAAGCTTCTGTGACATGTGCTGGACTTTTGTCTGATCCAGTTTGTTTGTTCCTTTTTTTGGGAAGGTTTAAATAAAAACACGGTCCCGGTAAATTTAACTGTGAATGTGCACAAAACAAGAACTTGCTTGTGGTTACCGTTATGGGGAGAATACCCCATGGGGTTTAAAACACATTTATTCTCACAGACACATTTACAGTGCTGTGTTCCCCCAGAGAGAGATTTCCCCCAAAAACGGGAGATCACTCATGCCTCCGCTGTGACATCACACTTGCAACCATGGCGACCAGAGGGTGGCTCAACAAAAACAGAGTGAGCGGTTCACGCTGTTATCCAGACAGCTGGGAAACTGTTACAAATATAGAACCTATATCTTCACTCACTCACACTTACACACTCAAACGTGCTACCTCGGCGCTGCCCTGCTCCTGGATATCTTATCCTCTCACCAAGTTTATTTCCAACACTAACACAAGCACTTCACATTAATGTTCATATTTTCACAGTCTTCTCATGTTCACTGTAATTGGATCAAAGGACCACTGTTAGTTCTGACTGGTTGAGAAACGTTTTACCCCTCCTCCCAATAACTCATACCACAAAGCACTACTTGCTAAGAAATAACTTGCTCGGCTCTGCAGCATGACAGCAAGTTCTTTTCCCTTAAATTACCCTTTTGGTTGGCAATAGTGACGTTGGAACAAATATGGTTGAACAAACTACACTTAGATAGAATTCCAATCGACCAACAAAATTGGCTGTGATGGATGTGCTGGAACAAGACGACATTCTAATAAACTCCCCTAAATGCTGTCAAATCCTGTCTTTACTCAGCAGATAAAAAGGAATTCGAATTCCCTGTGAAGCCATTACCGCTATTTAATAATCCCCTTATGCCAACAGACCAGCACTGAGTCTTTTCTTGAAATGTTTTATAAGACCTGAGAATACAGAAGTGGGGGGTTTGACCATTCCTCCATCCAGACTTTCTCCAGATCTTGGAGGGAGTTTTTGGGTCTTCTGTTGGACCGTTTCTGTTATTGGGGTCGAATCACAGGTGTTCGACTGGATTGAAGTCAAGTGACTGGAACAGCCACAGTAAACTGATTAGGTGTTCATTTAACCATTTTGAGTGTATTTTAATGTGTGATGTGGATCACTGCCCTGCTGGAAAACCAACCCAGTGACGGGGAATCCGTAATGCCATGTATGTAAACAATAATGCCAGGGCCTTTGATGGAGAAACAACCCTGCAGCACCACAGAGTCTCCACTATATTTAACACTTGGTATTAAGTGTTTTTGTATGTAGCCATATTTACTTCTACGCCAAACCCTCCTTGAGCATTTGGGATCAGCAGCACCCTGTCAGTTAAAGTTCCAGTGGCAAATGCTAAATGCTTTTACTTACAGCAAAAAGAAAAGAAAGCCAAACCTTCCTAACTCTTTGTCTTGTGGTGGATTTGACCCCAATATGCTACCGAACTTTGTAATTCTGAAAGAATGTTCTTTGAAGCTTTTTAAAATTCTGGCAATTTTTTAAAATTTTCCTCACTGTGGCTTCTGTAAAAATAGCCTCATCCTCTTCCAGGCTGGTTCATGATAGAGTTGAATTTCTTACATTTCTTAATTATTGCCCTAATTGTTCATATGTGCATTTTTAGTTAAGGTGCTATTTCTTAAATCCATTCCTGATTTGTGCAAGTCAACACACTTTTTCCTTCCCTTGGTGATGGATGACTATGGGATTGGGGCCCTATGTCACCTCATATTTATACCCCAGTGAAATCATTGAAGACTGCTTAAAAGTCAATCACATTTACCAAGGGTGCCAATTATTCTGGACGGCACTTTATACACTCTATGTGCAGTGGACTTTTTGTAGGTTAGTGCACAAAATATTAAAGTGTTGCACCCAAAGGGAATATAATAATGTGATGTTGCCATGGCATTGTATGCATCAAGTAGTTTCAGTCATTTCAGTCAAAAGAAACAACATTCCTCTAGGACCATGGGGCAACACAATAACAAAAACAGTAACACCACAAGATTTCATAAGTGCAAACAAGACAAAATACACAGAGTGTAGAGAGAGCAGGGTAGAGAGTGCGAGAAAAACACAAGCAGCAAAACAACAGGGCAAGACAAGATTTAGTGCAGTTGACATTTGAATACAGCTTTATGACAGAACCTGTTTTTAGCAGTGGAGTCATTAGGTGTGCAAAAATGCAGAACAGAGGTAAATAATAACAACAGTAAATAATAATTGTGCAAATATAGCAGCAGCGGGACAGAGAATGTTCAGTATATAATAAGTGAAGAGGTATTTACAGTGGCAGCTGGGCTGTATGTAAAAAAACAGATGACAATTGATGCAATATTCTCTCTGATGGCTTCTTTCCCTTGAGCAAGGGTTCAGTTTGCGACAGTAGTGGCAGTGGATTTTATAGGACGGATTTGTCTGCTGTTTCAAATGCTCCTCAATAAATGTAAGCTGACTTACGTATCAATATACTCTACATAACTAACTTTTGTTGGTAAGGGTTAATTTAACATTGTTCTTCCCTTCTTTAAACTGAAAGGGACGCATGGCATCACACATATGCAGAAACACAAAAAATCTACGTCAAATGAGCCCACTACAATAAACCTGCATACAAGCGTGCATTTTTAAGCACAGTAATTATTATTGTTTTGATATTTGATTGGTCTTGTTTAAAAGTAATTTAGATTTGTGATAGTAGGCTTGTATCTTTGATCTCTGTGAGAGTGGGGCCATGCAGGTTTGTACTGGCTGTGTGCCCCAAGCTTTTATCAATGTTTGAACACACAATCAAATGTGTGTGTACATAAATATGCAGCAACCCACTAACTCCAAAATTTTCTAGTGATCATCATCAGTGAGAAAGGAAATACCTTGAATGTAAAAACTTCACTTCCTGTCTTTGCACACAAAATCATACCATGGAATTTTTTCCTCTTATTCCTTTCTTCTTTAACCATTCTCTTTAAAAAGAGGAAGGGTGTGGGGCTGCTGCTGATTGCTGTAGACAGCATGTTACACTGAGAGCTGGCAGACACATTCGTCATTAAGATTCGTCACAAATCTCACTTAAATTCTAAATCTATAACTGGAGGAAATAAAAGTACTATTTACACTGGAATGTTAAGACACTTATAGACCATCTCAAGCCAGTGCTAATGGAAGGTAAGGCTGATGGTTCATTAGTGCAGTTTTGTCCTAATTGCTTAGACACCTCAGCTTAACTTCTCCCTTGAAGCTGTTTAATACTTGCCAGTTAGTGTAATGTCTTCCATGAGAAACTCTGCTGATCTCATGGTTTTCCAGTAAATTAGTGCTGTTATTCACTGTATAGGCTTTGAGTTGCACAAGATTCATTCAGAGACTCCTTTTTGAACTTAAAAAATATTTAAAATCCTCAATTTGAATGTGAGTTTGGGTTTATAGGTCTACAAAATCAGCCAGTCTTGTCTTTTAATGTAAAAGGTGTGGTCATTCTCCTTTTCCATCATATTCAGATGTCATACATTTATAAACACTATGGGTCAGTTTCCTGGACAGGGATTAAGCCTAGTCCTGGATTACGTAGTGCTGTGAATAGGGATTTTCCATTGAAAAGGAAAGGTTAGTCCGAGACTAGGCTTAATCCCTGTCTGGGAAACCGACCCTATATGTCCAAAAGTTTGTAGGACCTCATACAATGTTTCTTCTAAAACTGTGTTATTATGAACTTTGTTCACCCGGCCAAGACATATTAAGAGTTAAAATTGTATTTCTTTCAAGGCTAATGTTAAATACTAGAAGCTGATATTCAAATTGTTTCTGTAAATGTATCCCCAAACTTCTCTCAGCCCACCTAATCCAGCTTCAGAGGTGGGTAATTTGCAGCCAGTAAAAGCCTCCCCAGGACTTCATTCCAATTGCCTGGTTTCTCTAGTTTGCTTAAAACAGCAAGGGATCCTGGCAGATGGAACCAAATCCTGTGGACTATTTTTACTTTCTACGTCTGTCCATTAGTATTGCTTCAGACACAGTAAACGTTTTTTTTTTTTTTTTTTTACAAATGAAGAAAATTTAAACAATTTGGTCTTTTTCACAAACCACCTCAGAAGTAGGAGAGCTGATCCAGAATCAGTTTTTGTGGCATAATTATCATAATTATAAAAGAATCTGCTCCAAGATCTGTCGTCTCCGGCCTGGTGTTGCCTGAAATGGCTGTCAGTAAGAATTAGGGTTTTTTCAATTTCTAGTGTAGTCATACTGTGGCCTAAACTGCACAAACAAGACTACCCCACCTTGATGTACCAGATACAGTCTGAGTGAAGTTCTGAGGATGTATTTATGGAAAACGTTTTGGTGAATTGTGAATTCTAGTGATTGTTAGCAATGTTTGCCACAGAGTGGAGTAAGTGGAAAGTTTTTTTTAAACAAGATGAATTCATTAATTAGTGTCTGAATACTTTCAAACCTATCCACACAGTTTCCCAGTCAATATTGTACATTAGCAATCATTAGTTCTCTCCATTTACTGGGTATTAATCATTCTATGACAAAAGAAAAGAGCCTTTTAATTAGTAGTTTAGCACTGTGCCAAGATCCCTTTAGCTTCTGTGTAACATTTACACAGAAATTACTGGGCGGTGGTGGCGTAGTGGGTAGGATACTTGCCTCTGGATCAAGAGGTCATGGATTTGAATCCTACCTTAAGCATACCACCCATGGGTTCCTTAGCAAGACCCTTAACCCCAAGTTGCTCCAGGGAGACTGCCCCCTGTAGTTAGGGAATGGAAGTCGCTTTGGATAAAAGCGTCTGCTAAATGACATAAGTGTAACTGTACTGGGCATGCAGTAATGTTCAAATATTTCTGTCTCAGGTTACACGCCCACTTTTTTCATTCTCAAGCTTTGTGCCTGTTAGAGATTTAACAGTGGCTCCTGAGCACAGCAGAGAACTACGCTATTTAAAAAGCTACAAAACTACTTACAATGTGAAAACGCTTTTTAAACTTTCCCCATGAAGTGGCAGCACATATAGTATCAGCTCTTTCTGTGCTTGCAGTTTATTGAGTTATGAGTGGACAAACTGATCTTACATCAGTATCTCTGAGATGCCGTACAATATCTCTGCACTTTGAATGATCGGTCACAAGGCTCTGGCCTGAACCCTTTCTGAAAACAGTGTCAGCCATAAATATCTCATAATGCCAAGTAAATATCTCATAATGCCATTTGCTTTGTACATACAATTGATATATCCATACTCTGTCCACAAATACATTCTATCATGGCAACTGTTATCCAATTGGACTCGCTTTACAAAACACTGGGAAATCCCATTCAAACTAAGGAGAAATTGTAGCATTCTTTGTTTAGAGTTGCTATATAAAGCTGACCCATTTAAAGTGCTGCATTACTAAACTGTACTATATTATTGTAGCTGATTGAAATGAAGCAAGTTGGAAATGTCGATTTTACCTTAATTATATAACAAAAATTACATATATCTTAACAGACTTTCACACACTTAAAAATTTCTTGATAAATAATAATAACGCACTGTAAATTTAGGCAAGGACTTTGTTGCACAGCAATTTCCTATAAGGTACAGATTCTCTTTAGGGACTATTTATTTTTGCCAACAGTTTTTCAAGCTTGTCTTCCTCTTCACAGCTGCTATGAAAGAAAGCTACTATGGACAGAGCAGAGATCGGTCAATTGTACAGCAGATTCAGAATAATCTTCTGAATCATCAGTTCTCTTTGTGACACTGGCCGAAGCTGGGTCAGTATGCAAAGGCACACACACGTGGTAATGTAATTCACAGTCTGTATAAGGCTTTCCTCCAGAGTGCATATATTCCAGGCCTCTTCAGCTTTACCGTGTTCACCTCAAATCCTTGTATTTTAAGAATCACATAAAGCCCATGACATGATTTCACAGGGGGCACTAGAGGTTAGACGGAGTCAACAGTAAACTGAGCTTGTTGACAGAGTCTGTGAAAAGTGTGTGTGAACTCTCACAGAGTGCAAATCAGCAGAAGTGAGAAGAGTATAATTAGGACAGCTAGTTCACATGTGCTCTTGAATATTTTGCAGAGTTTCACTGTTCACTCATTTAATCTTAAAACAAATCAGATCTACACTATTTTTAATCCAAATGTGCTGCAAAGTAAAGACTTTTTGGTCTTACAAAGTTGACACAACAAATTCGGGTTCAAGGGGAAAACTTTGTAAGTTTCACTAAACTATCATTTTAAGGTTAGTTCTATCAAGCATATTGTCAATGGTCAAGTCCTCATAACGTATAACTAATTTTATTGTCTCATGTAGATTATTTACAAATGCTGAAATTGGTAGCAGTCTATCCAGTAAATCATAGTTGATTATCAACACAAACAGGTTTAGGATGGGCCGTTTAATACATATAACGATGGCACAGTGGTTAGCACTTTTGAACACTGAGATCCAGGGTAGCCAGGGTACTTTCTGTGTGGAGTCTGCATGTTCTCACTGCGTCCGTGTGGGTTTATTCCCACCACAAAGACATACATGCTAGGATTAGTACTCCAGTCAGGAACCTTGACCAAGGCACTGGTGCTTGTGGTGGTTTCTGCCCACTGCTCTTAGCTCATAATGTGTGTGTGTCCACTGGTGTTAGGACAAGTTTGATACACAGGCTGTATTCCACTGCTTAGTGTGTGTTTGCAAAGTATTTCTATATAGTTGAGACAAGCTGAGCATCTGCAAGGCATGTACAGTGAACTCTCAAAATAAAGCGCGCCAAAAATGTTTTATACTGACTAAATATGTTGATTTCCCCTTAGGTTTTGTGAACATTTCTTGAAGCATGGGCTAATATAAATGGTATAACATGAAATGAACATACATTAATATTATTTATTATTATTAATTAATTAATTTATGTATTTATTTGTTTATATTTTTTTATAATATTTTAATAATATTTATTAATATTATTAAGTTTTTACCATAGCAGTAACATTTTTGTTTCAGTGAGTATTAGCAATACTAATTTGTATAATAATAATATTAGCATTAGAATACTTTAAATTTTAAGTTAGAAGAAATAACTTACGTGCCTACATAATTGCTCTCTGGTAGTTGAATGAATAAGTAACAAATGCACTACCATTTACACAGTTAACCTCTAACCCTAGTTCATGACACCATGCTTGCAACAATGCAAGTAAGGCCACCCTCCAGACTTGTTCTCTACTGAGGTGCTACTAAGCATGTAATGCTTTGTTTACACTGCCTATTCAACTCTTAGAGTAATGTTCAACCTCTGACCCCCTCCTGTGCTTTCCTATTGGGCCAGTCTTACTGTGGAGCAGCGTTGAGGCCCGGCTGGGAAGGAATGTGACCGTAAAAAGTGTGCGCGTGCATTTGTGTGTGTGTGTGACTCTGAGTGTCCACATATGTGTGGATGCAAGGCAGAATGCAGGCAGTGAATCTGCACTGGGGAAGCCACATGGGAATGATGTTCCCTCTATCATAAGTCCCATATCACACACACACACACACATGCACGCTGACACATACCACTTCGTTCCCACACCCACACCCTTCCCAGACCAACTTGAGAATAGACATAGTGTACATACATGGGACAGAAACACACACACACACACACTGACATGCCACAGGAACACAGTCAAACCCAGAGGACACATTTAAAATATGTATGGCCATTCACAGGCCTGTATGCATGCAAATACACAGTCAGTGTTATAAACGAGTTTCAACTAACACTTGGCCAGCCGAAACCCATGGAGTGTGTTGTCTAAGTTGTACAAATGTTCTTCTTTTTACAATCGGTTGATCATGTTTACCCCATTCTACAAAGTGATATCTTTCCACATTGTTCTGAATGTCAGCTTTAATAAATGGTTGTAAACAAGGATATAAATGATGTAAACAAAGTGATTCGGAGTGGTCTGATGTACTGTCCTACAGACATCTAAGGGGTTTAATGCATCTAAAAGCTACCTCACAAAGTTATTACATGAGATGGTAACATGGTACACTATCCCGTGGGAGATGTTTTTGTACATTCGAGTTAAGGTTTTGGTCTGAAATGTAATTTTTAATGCATTCATGGTGGATGCATAGCATCTTATCCTCTTAGAACTAGAGTGTAATTTATTTATTTTTTTTGTCCCAAGAGCACTTTACCACTTTCTAAAGTCAGAATAGTGGCATTAAATGTGTCCTCTCTAAGAGAGAAAACTAAATAAAACACAGGTTTTTGGATGGATGACCTATATATATATTGTGTTGTCTCTGAGCGAACTCACTAAAATGTGTTGAAATCCTACACAACGTGTTATTTTAAAGAATGTAAGGCAATAGATAGATTCATCAGCTCATTCTAATTGGCTCAGAAACATTATACTGTTCATTATACTGTTGTTACAATATTTATCATTGACACATATTTATCATTGCAGTTCACAATTTGTAATTTTCTACTTCAGCACATATTGCTGTTTTCATGGTTCTGTGCCTAAGGCAGAAGGTTGCTACTTTATTTGGAGGAAGTACTGCCGATTGTAAAGCATATTTATTTCAATATTTGCTTGTGCATCTGACCAAATCACAGTCATGTTGTTTTTTTGTCATAATAATGCTTTTCCCATTATCTTATATATACTGTTTAAATAGCTGCTTAAATAGCATGCAGAGAACATTTTGGTGGTATTTGTCACTATTTTAGCATTTGTTAGCATTACATGTACAAAATTACAAAAACTGTTTTTGGATAGCAAATACTATGGCTATGTATGACTTTGTTTCAGTCTCAACAATTAAATCAAGGAATTTTTATAAATATGAATCCCTTCCACTATAACTCCAAAACTGAAGGGCAGCAGCTTTGTGTAACTTTTGGGGTCACAGTTCTCACTGTCTAAGTCATTTTCAGTGATGCAGAAATGCAGCCTGCTGTGTGAGCTTGCTTTTATCTTGAGCATGATCTAGTTTGAGAGATGCAGTTCCACAAGAAACTAAATCTCTTTCTGTCTTGTTGTGACATGCTTTTCAAAAGTGATACCTTTTTCTTTTAGTTTTTTTCTATACAAAATGTATATGAACAATGCTAAGAATTTCATAATCAGTTTCTCCCAAAAATCATGCATTTAATACACGGGTCATCAATACCATACCCATGTTGCAGTGGAAAGAATAAATGAGACTTGTGGTTGACCAATTTCAAAAACAGACTTTCTGCTAAATATTTGAATTAACGAGTTCTGGTGGTGTTTGGTATTTTCATATCTGTGCCAGTTAGAGATTTAGTGCATTCTAAAACCAGTGTGAACATTGTAGAATTTCAGATTAAAGTTTCACAAAATGGATAAATGGTTTATTGGTTAACCTGTTTTGCAGTATTTTTATTCTCTATATAATTAGAGTTTGCTGTGCTTGTGTTTTTCTTATGTTCCATTCACAAGTACATAATGTCTGAAATAAAGTATAATTATTTAGTCTATAACTGTATTTTGCTGATTTCATGCTTTTCATATCCCATTATTCAATTCAATTAATTTAAATTTTATTTATGTAGCACTTTTTACAACCAAGTTGTCACAAAGCAGCTTTACATGGTCCAGGTCCAAGCCCCTGGTAAGTGAGCCAGAGGCGACAGAGGAGTGGGAAAAACTCCCTCAGCTGGAGGCAGAAACCTTGGGAGGAACCAAGACTCAAAAGGGGAACCCATCCTCCTCAGGTCGACCCGGCGAGAAAGAAAAGAGAGTCTTTATGGGGTTGATAAACAAGAATAGGCCTTGATAAACAAGATTATTGACAGACAGGCTGTCTACGGCTAACAGAGCTGGAACCACTAAGTGTCCATAGAGGTAAATTTGTTGAAAGAGAAACTGAGAGTCTGTGGTCCATAAAATAACAGGATCAGGAGCAACAAATCATTGGTTCCTATATCTTGTACTGATAGTGGTTAGACAGGGCTGAACTGTTTGGAGAGGGAACCGTTGGCATTCAAAGCAAAAGGTCAGTATCATCTTAAGACATCACAACATCTCAACAGCAGCTAAAGCATAGTGTTTTAGCTGGTGACTCACCACGTTTCTTAATAAAACTCTAATGGATGAAGTTCTCTAGAGTGACATGATCTACCTTATAAGTCCATGTTAACTTTAAAGCATTGCGGTCGTTAAGGGGTGACATACTACTGAAAGCCTTATATAGATGCCACATTGGAGCATTAGCGTCAGCGAGCTTCATGGCTATTTACTCTAACAGAGAGTTTGGCAGCCTGGGAGTCAACGATGGGTCAAGCCAACACTTCTCTTCCTCCTGGGTGGGTCAGTGCAGTTGTTTGGAAGATGATACCATGCAGTGAGCATCCTCCTGCAATGCTTGGTGAGAAGTGGTTTAAAGAAAATTGGTCTTTATAAAATTTTGGGCTGAAGGAAAAAAGGTTTTACACATCCTTAGTCATTTTGCCAGGTTGCGTTATTTAGACAATAATGTAAACATAACTGAGGAATGCTTGAAGGCTTGTTATAATGCATACGCCAGAATGGGTGGCTAAATGAGTCTTTGTTTGGTAAGCTAAGATCAAACCAGTTTATTTGAAAAGTTGAGTTATCATCTTAACTGGTTGGAATGGCCTCATGTCTCACTTAAACACCATTAGATACCATCGCCTACTTACCCAGTTCCCTCTTCTAACACAATGAATACAGCTCACAAAGGCCTTGGCAATTCTCAGATGAGTAGAATCAGGTATGTTACATGTACTGCAGTTGTCTCTGGGACTGGGGTCTGATTCTTGGCTTTACGGTGTGCCAGACATGGGTCATACATACAAAGAAGGAAATTTCATTGGAAATTAATACACTCACCCTAAAACCGAAGCATTCACTGAAGCACATGCAGCCTAGCAGATATTGTGACCTGAAGAAATGTCTTACCCCAGAAAAGCTGTCAATAAAACTTAAAATAATACAGCATGATATGGCATGTTCTTCATTATTAAATAGCCCTGTCTTCCAGAAGGCATCAGGTTCATGGGGAGAAATAGACAAACGTTATTCTCTTTCAAAAAGCAGCTCTATGGGTGAGTGAAAATATAAATAATTTAAATAGTTGCAGTTAACCATTACAGATAATTACAGATATTGCATGAGTTACAAAGCAGACCAAAACCTTTATGGTTGGAACACATGTAACACCTAGAGCACGTCAGTGGAAAAGAGTCATCTCAGAATGTCCCTCATTCCATGTCCCTGTAAAAACTTCATGTTTTTCCTGTCTTTGTGTAGTGGAATGCATTCATGAGGCACTACTGTGTCTTGAAGTAAATTATTTGTTTCTCATGAAACATTTGGCAGACACCCTACTTTGGACAACACTAACTGATGCTGTTGGCTGTATTTTAAATTTGCACATTACAGGCTTTATTTTGATTTCTGTTGCCTAGAACTGTGACTTGGCTCTTTTTTACAGTACACATCTACATGCATTGTTCTGCATGCATTGTTCACCCTACTAGGGAGCCAGAAAACATGTGGGACTAAATATGATGCATATTCTCTGCAAGTCAGAAAGTTACATCTCCTCCAGCATTGAGGCTCCAAGGCTTTACTAAAACATGCTTGTTTGTGGCTGATCACACAAAGGACATGCAAAGCAAATGCTGTGTATCAGTATCTAGTTGCGGCAGTTGGATAATGATGAAACAGTTGCTGTTTAGACTGTGAAGGACCCAGATCATCTAATAATTGACAAATGGAGGTTGTTTTGGAGGTTGTTTCTCTAACAATGATACTTTCCTTTAGTTCCAGCATTCTCAGCTATTTCTTTCTTTGGAACAGCCTAATCGTTCTAAAGATAAACATTTAGTGGACCACCATGTCATCTGACAAGAGGTTTTTGGAATTTCTTGCTAAAAACGCTGACTTCTTGATGTGCTAATTCATTTACAACTCGAGTAACAATAAATCCAAACAACAAGAAACACCCGAAACAGGGAAGTCCTCTCCACTGAGGCAGTTTGACACCATTGAGTGAGATGCTGAGCTGGTTCAACAGGAAGGAATGACACTAGTAAATAAGCAGAACATTGGTAAGAGCTAAAAAGAGTTCACAATAAGCTTGAAGCTTAAATAGCCCAATGGCACTCAGTAAAGAAATTCGTCTACCTCACTGTATCTCACCTGCCGGCAAACCAGCCCTTCACAGCACAAAGTACAGATATTACTTCTGTTTGTAATATTTGTAATATTTGTTTAGTGGGACTGTACTTTGTTCTGTACATTGTTTACCATAGTTTAGCCTTTCAACTTTCTCAGAAAAAGTTTTGTAGCGACAGTGCAGTAGAGAAGTAGAGACACACGTTTTAACACAAAAAAAGTAGAGTTATGTATTTACACAAAAAAGACACAGAATGTGTCCATGTTTATTTGGTGTTTATAATCCCAGTATTCAAAGCACCTATACTGTAAATTTTAAGTGCTATTTGTATTGTCCTTGATGGATACCCTCATTACAAGACTTTATCGTCTCATTGTTAAACATAACCTTTGTATAGAACATTAGTCTTTGTCTCATTCAAATGTGCTTGTGTACAGGATATTAGGCATCTGTACTTACAAGTGAATCAGATCCTCATGCTTCATCAGAGAAACATGCAAATTGTCCAACTGTTTATTCACAAATCCACCAAGCCGGCACCTTTTATGGCCATCTGTGCACTCCCCAAAAGACTCAGCCGAAACTGACTCAAGGTGTGTGCAGTACTAGACCCCTGAGTCATACACAGTAAACACAGGGGGCGTACATGTGTGTGTGATTCCAATACAGAAAAAGGCTCTGTTTTCCACAGGCTTATCTGTAGTCATTCCAGAACACTGGTACTAAGTGATCATATGGTAACTGCACATTAACGGAAGGAGCCAGGGCTATTGCTGGGATCTGTTTAGATATGCTGACTTTGGTGGGAAAGAGCGCCTAAACTGGCTCCAGATCAACTGATAAAACTTGAGAATAACTGCAAGCATTCAGACGCAATTACGTAGATGTTTGGGAAACTGAATTTTGTGCTTTTTATCTTGTCTTTACAGCTCAACCCATGACTAAACTTGAGTGTATCCAGCAAACCGGAAGGAAGACAGAGCGAGTGAGAGGAAGAGAGGGGGAGAAGGAGAGTGGGGGGGTCCAGGAACTACCCATGGAAAAGTCTCTGGAAACATGAGTCACAAAATTACGCTTATGAATCATCTGATCCAATGTTCCACCCACCCCTAGTCTCTCACAAGCCCTTTCAGGCTCTTTTTGGTTATTTCCTCACATTTTTTCTGAATAAGGCTCTTTATTAAATGTCTTATGATCATAAAGTGCCTCTACCATGTTTTCTCATTTTCTCTGAGAGAGAAAAATAGAAACATAGCACACACATTCTCACTCACTCTGTCTGTCAGTAGCCATTTGTTCACCACTGCAGTAGAGTGCATCAGACTGAAACAGCTCTGTAAGGTATGCATATTGCTGTCACATTAATGGACCTCAGAGTGCTATTTAGCATTGCGTTCAGTAAGAGAGCATATTTGGCTATTGCCTAATCATGCCAACTCCATTCAACTCATACCATACGAAGGAAGTAGGTTGGCTAATGCTGCAATGGATGACATGGAACATTGGTTTTTAACTGGTAGATAAGGATGGGGAAAATATCCTGTCCAGTGGTACAGGCTACACTGGCCAAAAAGGTTTTAAGAGAGGTCCCCAACCTATGACCTCAGAGCATGTGATTTTGTCCAGCTGTTACAAAAGAGCATAAAGAACACACAAAGAGAGATCCATGTTCTGCTCCCCATGGCTTTCTTTCCTATGCTGTGAAAAGTTGCTCCTTGTCTTGCCAGAAGTCTGGTTTACATTAGCGATTTGGCACTGCGCCCCCGCAGCGATTCGCATGGCCACAGGAGCTGTCACTGCCCAGGCTCCGGCCGGCCTCCATCAAGTCCTACAAGACACTCACATACATACACACACGCACACACACACCTCCACTCCCCTCCCCATTTCCAAAAAGAATACTTAGGCTTCTGACCAGAGTCTGGAACATATGAGCGAGCTGTCACTGGAGGTTTGGCGAGTGAGCAGTCCGGTTGCTAGGGGTGCGGGGAGTGTGTGTCAGCGTGCTCCACTGAAACACCACGTCATGTTCTGAGTG
The DNA here is from genome assembly GCA_037974365.1 of Hydrocynus forskahlii. Classification (NCBI taxonomy): domain Eukaryota; kingdom Metazoa; phylum Chordata; class Actinopteri; order Characiformes; family Alestidae; genus Hydrocynus; species Hydrocynus forskahlii. The sequence continues at coordinate 729,455 of JBBPCX010000141.1, read as the reverse complement.
AGTGTACTGACCTGGGACTGGGGAATTCAAGGAGGGGCCCCAAGAACTCTCGCACTGACGCTAGCAGAACCAGTGGCCTCCATCTTGAGCCACAGCCAGATAGAGGAATTGAAAATAACAGAGAAGGCCCAAGAAAGAACTGCGTTCAGAGAAAATGAGGAAGAGGGTGGATGAAGTGAGACATAGTGGGGCAAGCGGCATTAGAAAAGTTGAATAAACAGTCACAGAGCCCAGGCAACCCAGTGATGTCACCACAGGCTAAAGTTTTAGCAAAGCTCTAGAGCACACCAACCCAGCGTTTTTCATCTCATACCTGGTGTGCCAGACTTGTAGGAGTGTGTGGTTACAGGGAGCATTTAAAATGTTTACACTGGTTTATTTGGCGTGTCTTTTTTTTAAATTCTTAGCTTAGTTTAGATTTATGGCTCTTAGTTAAATCGATTTATTTTATGTGGAGATTCTTTAAACCTTAAAAAAGTTTCTTCTCACACATTTATAAAGAAAAGTTCAGTTGAAAGGTTCTGCTATTCACACTACCTATTTTATTTTTAAAAGTCTAAGAATATAAAGCTTAAAGATGATCAGGAGATTCTAGTATCTTTTCAGTAGAAAACCTGCATATTCCCAGACATCGATATACCACAGTCTCTACTCAATCTCATACCACAGCAAGGTAAATTCGTCTTCTCTGCCATGTCTAAAGCCCCATCGTGTCTGTCTCACACTTTCCTCAGAGCTCATAATGGTTGTTCAATGGCTTGGCAGGCAGAGACACAGGACAGCTTTGATTCCTTGCGTTTTGCTTTTTAAACACTAAACATTCCTAAGCTTGGCTTCGGCCTTAATTGCTTCCACCTTTCTCAGATGCAGCCCAAGCTACACTGACTGCGTTGAAAATGACTTGGGACGGGTGAAGGAGAAGTGAGGGTCAGGTCACCTCTACTGGATTTCTGAAACTAACCAATACTGCTTTCTCATGATCACAAGTCCTCTGAACAAGGTCATGGCCAACAGTCCACAAAAGGAACATGATATCTTCTGCCTTGTTGTTCTTCTTCCTTTTTCTTTATCTAGTTCTTTCCCTTACAGAACAAAAGGTGGATTAAGAGTATAAAACCACAAACTTCTGAAATGTGATGATACTTGCTGCCAAATCCTGAGGTAGGCAAAAGGACAATAAAAGTAAACAAAGGGCATTTGAGAAACGAAGACAGATTCACGTCTTTACTAAAAGCTATTTGGATGAGAGAGGGCACAAGAGTGAGAGTGTTTGATTAGAAACATACTGCATAGGGATTTTTGCTCTCAAGTGTCCTTTTTTTGTAATGCACCGAGCTTTTCATGAAACCACATCTCATCTTGTACAACTCAGCATGTTTAATTTGTTGCTTTCAAGTGCACGTGTTAAGCATAACCTTGTTAGGTCAAACACATATAATTGAAAACCTACATTAAATCAACAAATTCTACATTCTACATGTTTATGCTATATTCAAGGCTCCTTTCCGAGAACTCTGTGTGAAGTTTGTTGAGAAAGCATTTTGATCGGTTGGTTATGTTCCCACCAAATCTGAAAGACCGGTAGGTTCATGGCAGTAAAAGTAGATACTTAGGAGGCACATTCCGAATGCTGCCCAATGTGAGCCCCCTGCTCTCCAGGTGTTTCTACACACACACACACACACACACACACCACATTGTCTATATGAAATGATTTAGACATGGATGATTCAAGGATAACCACGAACCACAGATTCTTGAATGGCATTCTATTTTTCTTGGTCCAAGAACATTTCAGACTCTTACAAAGGCTCAACCAATGTGAAACTATTGAGATAGACACAATAAGGATGGATAAAATCATAATGACATAATAATGATAAGGTTAAAATCAAACAGTTAAAGACTCCAATTATTGAGTGATATGACTGTCAAATTTGATTTTTGTTTCAACACATCAGTTCAGTTGTCACAAGTGACTGGTTTTCTTCACATCAGATGTCTGTTTTTGTATAAAACAAAGTTACTAAATATTAGTGCTTTTACAAATACCAATAAAGCCATGGTTCTTCAATATGAGCCAAGATTATCAGCCAGCCGATATATTATTCAGGCCCTGTTTTATCTTGAACTGACCCCACAGAGGTGCTCAGAATCCATATATGCCTTGTATGTATAGGTGTAGGTAATTGACTCTGGTGACTCAAGCCTTAAATAAAGTCTATGTTGTAAGTGTAGGCCCTGTTTCACAGGAGAGTGCAAGTCTAAGTCAAGCCATTCTGCCCCCACTGCCTCAGTGGACTTCCAGCTGGGTTAATGAGTCACTTACCTGGGGAGTCGGCACGAGACCCGGCTCAGCTTGCCTTACACAATGGCTGTCTCAGCAGGTTGGCTGCAGAAGAAAGAGCTCCTACATTCTGTGGCAGGAGAGGCACTGCCCCCAAGCTACAAGCTAATCAGCACTCTCCCAGTTAGATTGCTAAGGTTGGAAACAGTTGCCCATTGGCAGAGCTAGCTGGTTACTCATATGTATACATGCATAAATTCTAATGTGGAGTCCATGACTACGTACAGAGCAGGGCATGAGTGGTGAAGGATTGAAATGACTGTGAGACACCGTGTCTGGGAATGAGAGAAAGATAGAATGTGTTTGTGTAGATAGAATCTGTGTTGTTTGAGTGCTAGTCTCCACAAGGTCATGTGATAGGAGAACTTGACTTTGGTAAAAGTTTTGTGTGGGAATGGACAGAGGTGGAGTACGTTTGTGTGTGGGGGAGTTTCTACATAAGTCTATTTCACGAGCACAACCCAAAAAGGTCTTTATGTAGCATAACGTGTTTCTGCCCTGTGGGACACAAGGGGAATTCTCAGTAATCACCAGAGCTCTCTGAAAGGTTGCTGCAACAGACAAACTAAAGCATTTGGATCAGTTTTCTTTCTCTAAAATTAGGCAGTATGCTCTACGTCCTTCTTCCTCCCCATGAAGATTGCAAAACTCTGTCAGAATAGTGATTTAAACCAGACTCACAGAAAGAGCTTGAAGGCGCAGTTTAATATCATGTGGCTTTCTTATTATTTTTGTTTGTTTGTTTTAAGTGCAGCATTTTTTTATGTATGACACTTCTGAGAAAAAAAAACTTCAGGTTAGATCATGGAATACAAATAAACCAACAATATAACTGGTTTCTGAAGGGATCTGGTACAACATGCACCATTTGATGCATGGCATTGTCTCACTTTGTCAGATTTTTAACATGTTAAAATACATTTCTTTTTACAAATCTTCATATGATGCCAATGTGGTTGAGGCCATTTAATATTTTTTGAAAGAATTATTACAAAATTGTGCTCACAGAATTAACAGACTTTTGAACATTTTGAACATGATGTTATTATAAACAAATAATTGCATTATATTGGTTTGCCATAACTATTTGTAGTTGTTAAGATATTTTATCTAAAAAAACATTGTTGTGTCATATAGTGACTCATGACTGGGTCTTTTCCCTCTGAGGTCAAATCAAAATCATTTTAGGGGACATACAGTCTCCCTGTAGTTATCTGCCATATACTTGCGTGCACTACACTAGTGCCCTTCACTTTCTATGTGGCCTTCTTGTGTTGCTCATACACAAATTTTGCTAAGAAATGAAATAAAGGGTGAAGTGACTTTTTAAATATGGCAGAAAATTACAATAAATTAAAAGTAAGTCATTCTTCTGCCAAGCAGTATCTGATCTTGGGATTTCTGTAGTGTATGCAAAAAAGTATGCACATGCGTTCTCTCATGAATGCACACATGCACACACACTAGGTATATGCTAGATTAAAAACTTAAAAGTCTTTAAAAGACTACTGTAAGACTGTTTCACTTTCAGATTTAAAACTAGATTAGATCAAACTTTCAGTTTTGACACCTGTCACTTGTGCAAAGCAGCGCCTACCAAGTTTCATCTTTTAAGCTAATCAAACCAAACACATTTACACACCAATTCCTGATTAGTTTAACTTTCCTGGCACAGTTAATAACTGACCACATTCCATCACTGGGAATTTTCTCCTGGCTACTTCTTTTGACCATACCTAACATTCTCAGCAACTTAGCCCAGCATGGGCTACTAGGGGGAGGCTGCATGCAAGTCCCTTTTATTAGCACAGCATGGTTCCCTCTGCAGCATTCAAACCCCATGCCCTCAGGATGCTCAATGCCCATTACTTCCAAGGACTTAAGATGTTTATTTTCTCGTTCACTCAGTTTTGCAACTTAAGTTTTTGTTGTCTTTGTATGTAGCATGCATCATTCACAGGGTTTTTAAGTGTACTACACAAAATTAGCTACTCATTCTTAACAGTTCACAAGATTATGTACGCTTAGTTTATCGAGATGAGTTATGATTTGTGGCTAAGTGAAACTACCGAGTTTGGAAGCAGCAACAAATTTTACCACACTAAACACTAGCTTCATTACACTTTACATCTGGTCCATTATAAAGGGACCTTTCACAAGCATACAAAATAATCCTAGTTTTTAATAACGTTGAATGCTAAAATAAACCAAAAATGGTAACAATATAGTAACACATTACAATGCTGCGTGTGAGGGCTAAAAATTATATCAATAACTTTCACACTGCGGCACATTTGAAATGCCCTAGTACTACTTTTCACCACTGAAGAACTCTGTGAACCAGCAAAATAGAAAATAGAAGTGACCGACCGACCGCTATCAGTTCGTAAGGGTTAACGGAGAATCCTCAGCCCCCACCAAAGTAAAATACGGTGTCCCACAAG